>CAJHQQ010001464.1:0-95617 GCA_905132885.1 Moricandia moricandioides | reverse complement strand
TTGTAAAAGCTCAAGTTGAAGTTTAGAGAGTTTGATGGGCAAACATGAACAAATTTGCAAAGGAGACTTCAACCGCAGACGAGTTCCACGGATCAGCCCTGTCTGCGGATTATGGGCAGTGAAGATTAGTGAAGATGGATGAACCGACGACTGAAACTGCGGACATGGTGCATCCACGGATTCGGGCCAGAAAGGTCATATTTCGAGTGTACAAACTACAGACCAAAACCGCGGGTGAAGGCTGTCCGGGGTATTGGATGAGGGCAGACCATGGGTGGAGACTGCAGACGATGGCGGTCCGCGGTCTGGACGAGATGATTTCCGCAGACGACTCCCTTAGCCTAAAACCATCTGTGGATTTTGATAAGTGTGCTACCATCTTCTTGAACTTTCCCACGGACAACTCCCGTGGCCTACCTATGTCCACGGTCGACACCCAGTCCAGCTTATCCATTTGTTTTTCGGGTCAACCCAGGGTTTGTCGGGATGACCTGGTTTGATTTTTTTAAGTTACTATAAATAGTTCCAGACCTAATACATGGATGATATCTCATTGTCTCTCAATACCTTTTCTAATCTTTAAAAAGCTTGAACGTTTTGATAATTTAAGGAAGTCATTCAACTTATATCTGTGTTCTCTTGCTCATTAAGATGATTAACTTTGAATCTCATATGGGTTTAAGGTTTCTCATGGAGATTAGTGAGTAGTCACCTTGTGATTCATGGGTTATGTAGATTAGGGTGGTTAAGTGGATATTTAGGATGTCTCTTGCTTGATTAACATTGTTATATGCTTATTAGGTGTTCTTAATAATAAATTAGTCATGATCAAGTTAATTTAGAGAATAAGTGATTTCATTCCCGGAAGGTGCTTGATGAAATGCTTGAACCAACCTAATATTATCTTTTACATGTCTAGCCAATGTCAATTGATGTTAGAGATATAAAATGGTTAGTAGACTTGTGATTTATGCATGCTTGATTGTGTTAGGCCAATGACAATTGATGTTTAATGTATGATTAGCATATGGATTATTGTCACAATATTGGATTAGTCTATTTGAATGAGATCTAGGCCTATAAACTTTTTTCGTGTTTTGTTTGAACATCATAGATTAAACCTTGACCACCTTATATCGACTATCTTTGCCCATGGATCCATCCTTAATATTTTATTGGATGTTTAGTTCTGTCACTTATTTCTTGATTTGATTTGAGATCACCTTGTTTATATTTCTAGGATCTTAGTTTGTTACCAGTCATCCATCTTCTTATTTTCTTAGATTAAGAAATTTTGTGTATTCTTAGTGTTACAAATCACTACTTCTTTGTGGATTTGATCCTAAAGTTCTGCATCGATATACCATTCGTTTGTGGTAGCATGCACATTAGCTTAATTGACATGTGGTAAACTCGGTAATCAGTACGAGCTGTACGGAATAGACTCTTACCTTAGCAATGTGGAAAAATAGTAGCTATGAACTCCAGCTCAAACAGACTCCAAATCTGAAGTAAGATAAAAAAATTCACTCAGGAAGCCCTTCGAACGATCAAAAACGGATAACCGGTGATATGGTCAAAAAGTCAATATATTGGTCAATGGCTAACTCTAACCCAAGCCGGTCAACCTTGACCAGATTGGAATCGAATTTAACTACCAATTTTCCATAAAGGAAATTGTTTCAATTGGACCAAATCGGTATTTCTTAACCAAAATTAAATCAATTAAACAGACGGTTTAGCTTAACCCAAATTTAAATTAATTTAAACTAGAAATACATTAAATAAATAACTGGTTAACCTAAACCTAACCACAATCACTTAACTAACCAAACCGGCATTACTGGTCAACAAGCTGACTCACTGAGTTGACTCAGCAGTTACGTTGAGTCACCGGCGAGTCAGCGAGTCAACCATTGAGTCTCTGGATACCAGTCGCCGGTGACAACAGAAGAAACAGCCGCAGCGAACGGAGGCGCGTGACGGCGGCACATGAGATCCACGCGATCTACATACGGCGGAGGACGGTGGCGCGTGGCGCACACATGCGAAATGGCAAAGGAAATTGGTGGTGCGTGCGGGCGCGTCGGCGCTTGTCTCTGGCTGATCTTCCTACTCTAAACTTGTCTCGGCAAGGGGAACACGGTGGTGGCCTTTGCTTCACCAAAAACAACACGGTTTAGGAGATAAAGTCGTTTTGTCAAACGGTTCGGTCTCATATCTACTTGATGGCTCAGTCTTTGTAGAGATTGTTGCTTAGGGTTTCTAGAGAATAAAATAATTGTAAATAATGGTTTAAATAGAGACTCGCCTAGGTTTTCCTGCAGCTCGAGCAGGCCTTGCTGGGCCGAATCAACTGGACAAGAATTTGGGTGATTAAAATTCTCCCCCACTAATAAAGAATTTGTCCCCGAATTTGGCTTCTAAACTGAACTGTCCAATATCATCCTGAAAAAGCTATGGATAATCAATTCTCATCTGAATCTCAGTCTGCCAGGTCTCCTCGTGGATTCCATCTCTCTCCCAACTAAGTTTGACCAACATGGTCATCATCCCCTGAACCTCTGTCACTTGCTGATCCGAAATATCATTTGGCTGAATAGGTATAGACAAAGTTTTACCAAGATCATGTGGTGGCTGCTGCAAAAAGAGCTCTGGCTCTCTCACGACCTTCCTCAATACTGGCACATGGATCACATCATGGAAGTCTGACAACTCCTCTGATAACTGCAATTTATAAGCCACTGCTCCAATCTGCTCCACAATGGGGTACGGTCCCATATATCTCGGTTTAAGCTTTTTTAGCTTTCGAGTCTTAGATCCTCCCTGAAATGTCTAATATTCAGGTACATTAAGTCACCCACCTGAAACTCCAAATCTTTATGGCGCTTATCCGTATAACTCTTCTGACGGTCATGGGTACAACTATCAAATGGGTGGGCCGACCATTGGTTGCCCATGTCCATATGTAAATGGGTCAATTTTGGTGATACCCATTTGTCCATGCAGATTTTAAATAGACAAAAATCAATAAACCATTGGACTATGGGCGTTAATGGGTTTGGATTATATGGACATGATTCACCCAATGGTCACAAAAAATTAGGGTTTCTAAAATTTTGTCATTTGATCTCTATCAAAATCAAAAGTGTTTTCTCCAAATCAAGTTTTCAATAAAACCACAAAATCCAAGTTTCCTACCAAAATTACAAAACAGAGATTTTCCACCAAAATCGCAAAACCGAGATTTCACACCAAAATCTCAAACCGAGATTTTTTGCCAAAATCTCAAAACCGAGATTTTTTGCCAAAATCTCAAAACCGAGATTTTCCGCCAAAACTGCAAATCAAAAATTCTCGCCAAAATCTCAAAATCGAGATTTCCCGGTGAAATTGCAAAATCGAGATTTCCCGCCAAAATCTCAAAACTGAGATTTCCCGCTGAAATTGTAAAATCGAGATTTTTCGCCAAAATCTCAAAACCAAGATTTTCCGCCAAAACTGCAAAATCGAAATTTCCCGCCAAAATCTCAAAACTAAGATTTCTCGCCAAAATCTCAAAATCGAGATTTCCAGCCAAAAATCTCATAATCGAGTTTTCCCGCTGAAATTGCAAAATGGAGATTTCCCGCCAAAATCTCAAAAGAATTCCCGCCAAAATTGCAGAATCAAGATTTTGCACCCCCGAAATCACAAACCGAGATTTCTTGTAGAAATCACAAAATCAATTTTTTCCGTCAATACTACAAAATCGAGTTTCTCGCTAAATCGTTAAAATTAAGTTTTCCCGATAAGTCAAGTGTTCAGCCAAAATCACAAAAAAAAAAATTCCCGCCTAAACCGTTGAAACTAAATTTTTCTGCTAAATTTTATTTTTTTTCTAAAACAATAAAACAAGTTTCAAACCAAAAATTACATAATCTTGTTTTTCCGTCAATATCATAAAATTCATATTATAACGTTTCAAATAATTAATGGTTCTACTTGTGGATATATGGACGAATTTTAATCTTATGAACTTGTATTTGTGTTTATAGGTTTATAGATTGAAATTCAAAAATTTCTTAAATGGTACTTAATGGTCTCCATGGCAGTCCATATAAATATGGGTGTTTGTGGGTTTGGTCCTTAATGGACATGGTCTCTAATGGACATGGTCACTCTTTCTCCAGAAAGAGTAAATGGACAAACGGATATGGGCTAATGGACATGGGCTCGCCCATCTGACAACTCTAGTCATGGGCTTCCTTAAGCCGAGTCTTGAGCATCTCTACCTGCTCTACCGCCGCTAGATCCATTGATGGCTCTATGAAACATCGCTCCCTCATTTCTGTCTAACAAAGTGGTGTACAACAAGACCTACCATAAAGACCCTCATACGGCGCCATCTCAATACTCGAATGGTAGCTGTTGTTGTAGGCAAACTCTGCTAGAGGTAAATACTTTCTCAGCTCCCTTCCCAGTCTAAAATACAAGCGTTGAGGATATCTTCTAAAGTTTGAATAGTCCTCTCTGACTGCCCATATGTCTGCGGATGATAAGTTGTACTCATATGGACTTTTGTCCGAAGTGCCTTCTGAAAGGCTTCCCAAAAAGCAGATGTGAACTTTTTGTCCCCATCAGATACAATGATGTTACGAACTCAATCCAACTTCACAATTTGTCTGATGTAAATCTGTGTCAGCTGATCAATTCCATATGTTTTCATAGTTGCTAGGAAATGAGCAGATTTGGTGAGTCTATCCACAATCACCCAAATAATCCTCCCCCATAGGCCATAGGTTATTGGGAGTCCAGACACAAAGTTCATGGTTACTATGTCCCATCTCCACTCCGACAATGGCAGGTTCTGCAATAGCCCACTCTGACACTGCGATACAAATGAAGCAACATCTTTCGTCATACCAGGCCAACGATAATAGTGTTTTAAGTCCCTGTACATCTTGGTGTTTCTCGGATGGATAGAAAAACATGAGTGGTGTGCTTGTCGTGAGATTTCCTTTCTTAGCAGTTTATCATCTGCCACACAAACTCGGGTCCGGTACATGTACATCCCGCTCAAAGTTGTATGATACCCAATAGTCTCGATCGCAATCTGTTTACACAAAGCATTATCAATATCCTGAGCTATGCGTATCCTCCACAATAAATCTGCCTGCTCCAAAGCCTCAAGGCCAATTGTCTCCCCTCTACAATAACTGCACACAATCTGAGACTAGAAAGTGTTCCAGTAAGCTCCTGAACCACTTTGGTTCCTGAAACATCTCTCAAGCGCCTACTCATGGCATCTTCCACCTGATTGGCTTTACCCGGATGATATGTGATATTCAACTTAAAAACTGCTAACAAATCCATCCATTTATGCTGTCTCAAATTCACTTCTGCGTAAGAAAAATATACTTCATACTCTGGTTGTCTGTGAGAACCTGAACCTTATCTCCATACAAATACGACCTCCATATCTTCAGCGCAAAAACAATCGCTGCCAACTCTAAGTCATGAGTGGGGTAAGTGACCTCGTGAGGCCTCAATTGATGCGATGCCTAAGCAATAACCTAATCCTCCTGCATCAATACACACCCTAAACCAGAACCTGATGCCTAAGCAATAACCTAATCCTCGAATGGAATTCCTAGCCTCGGAAGTACCAAAAGTGGTTTCCTTGTCAACTACCATTTCAGTTCAGTGAAACTCTTCGAACAAGCGTTTGTCCAATCAAACTTAATGTCTTTGCCTGTTAGCCGCATCATTGGCTCTTCAACAGTGGCAAAACCCTGCACAAACTTTCTGTAGTATCTTGCCAAACCTAGAAATCTGCGGATCTCTGTAGCACTCTTAGGTGTCATCCATTCCAATATTGTAGTAATTTTCTCTAAATCTACTGCAACTCCTGCCCCTGAAACCATATTACCCAAAAATCCAATCTTCCTCTACCATAAACTACACTTAATCAGCTTAGGAAACAAATGATTCTCTCTCAGCTTACCCAACACAAAACGCAAATGCTCAGCATGCTCATCTCTGCTCCGAGAATATATCAGGATGTTGCCAATGAAGACAATAACACACTTATACAATTTCTCGCGGAACACATCATTCATATGCTTCATGAATGATTCAGGTGCGTTCGTCAACCCAAATGGCTTCTCCACAAACTCATAATGCCCATAACATGTACGGAAAGCCATCTTTCGCACATCCTCATCAGCTATCACAATCTGGTTGTATTTTAATGCCAAGTCAATCTTAGAAAATCAAGAATATCCATGTAACTGGTCCAACAACTCATCGATACGCGGAAGCGGATACTTGTCCTTGATGGTTACCTTGTTCAAACCCCTGTAGTGGATACAGAGCAAGAATCTCCAATCTTTCTTCTTCACCAACAATACATGTTCTCCCCATAGTGAAGTACTAGGTCTGATAAAACCATTATCTGATAATTCCTCCAACTGTTCTTAGAACTATGCCATCTTTGCTGGCACAAGATGGTAAACCGAGTCCCCATAAATCAACATCCCAGGTCGGAGCAAGGACGGGACCCGCCTGATACCAAATTGTTAAATCCATATTTTCGTAATAAAATAGATAAATAATAATCCTGAAACAACCATTTATTAATTCTGATAAACCGTCTCCAAATACCATAACTCCAAATACATATAAATAAAAACGAATAGATTTGATAAAACCATAAAGCGGAAGTCTATAAATAAAACAAAGGGAGACAATCCAAAAGCACCAATCCGATAGAACCATTCATGCTCGTCAGTCTCACCTGAAAGGGGAAAGACTGAGGGGTGAGTAATATGAGAGTCACTCTGTGAGGTATGGGATGCTAGTCCCGCAAACAAATCACTTGAGTAAATAAAGCTCCCACTATGGAATATTAGCTCTAACATGAACAAAAACACAATGCCTTGAGCATCACACAAAACAAACAATGCGATGATAGCACATACCAAGTCCATAGACCCCGCATTTCTTCATAAGGATATAAATACTCTGTGTCACTAGTACAGTCTCTCTATGTACCCCCACACACCATATATGTGTCAAATGCATATGTATCTCCACCACGCACCACAAAATATTCGTCGCTAGCCCAGACGTCTCTGACCACCCGCCCACCATATCTGCGTCGCTAGCTCAGACATCCCTGAACTCCTGCCTACCACATAGTCCTTATTATATATATATATATATATATCAACTAACATCATAGAATCCAATCAAAGTTGAATCTTCTAGACCCCTAGTTTGGATTTACAATTAATGAACTAACTACCAAACATGACTCAGTTCAAACAAATGGATCATTTTTTTTTTTTTGAAATTTAAACTATGATAGAAAGATATTCTACACTAATACGGGATTTACATAATAGACCCTCACCTTAGAAAAATGTAAAAGTAGTAGCTATGAACTCCCGCTGCTCAAACAGATTCCAAATCTGAAATCAGGGCAAAACATTGAGTCAAAACGCCCTTCAGACAGTGAAAAACAAATAACCGATGACCTGGTCAAAAATTAAACTCGCTGGTCAATGGCCAACCATGTCACTTTCAAGCCGTTCAACCCTTTTCCTTAACCAAATTTGATTTCAATTGGACCAAATCGGTTCTTAATTGAAATCAAATCTGTTAAACCTCCGGTTTAGCTTAACCCAATTTCAATTAATTTAAGCCAAAAATCAATTAAATAAATAATCGGTTAACCTAGACCAAACCGCAATCAAATAACTAACCAATCCGGCTTGACCATTCAATGAGTTGATTCGCTGAGTTGACTCAGCCCAGTCGCCCAGTCACCGGCGAGTAAGCAAGTCAACCTGTGAGCCAATGGTGACTGGTTGCCGGCGGCGACAAAAGGGGCGATGGCTAACCGGAATCAACAGCGGCGGCAAACAGAGGCGCGTTACAGTGGCGCTTGAGATCCGCGCGCTCTGCATACGGCAGAGGATGTCGGCGCGTGTCGCATATGTGCGGAATGGCAAGAGAGTGGTGACGCGTGCGGGCGATCGACGGTCATCTTCGGCTGATCGTTCTGCTCCAGACTCATTTTGGCAAGGGGAACAAGGTGGTGACCTTCGTTTCACCAAAAACAACACAGTTTAGGAGATAAAGTTGATTTATCAAACAACCATAACTAAAGCTTAGAGATATAGTGGTTTCCGGTGTTACCTTCGGCGACTGACGGTGATGGGCTGACAGATCGGGTCTCAGTCGACGGTGACACTGGCGGTACGGTCTCAGATTTGCACTACGGCTCAGTATTTACAGAGATTGTTGCTTAGGATTTATAGAGAATAAAATAATGGGAAATATGGTTAGATAGAGACTCACCTAGGGTTTCCTGCAGCTCCTACGGGCCTTGTTGGGCCGAATCAACTGGAAAAGAATTTTCGTTGTTACAATAATATTCTGAATAAACTGCAATAAATATACAAAGGGAGTTCAAGATATTATCTCTCTCAAGGTGTTCATATCTCTCTCTCCAATCCTAAGCTCTCTCTATAGAATAGTATGAAGAGTCTCTGTCAACAATGGCTTAGAAACGTTAAACATTGGTCAAAACCGTTCTAGGCTCTTATATAAATAAGGGAAACTTCTGGGCAAAAACTGCAATTCTTGGATCTTCATTAAAACTCGTCAGAACTGAATTTGAGGGAGTGTTGATCGGCACCCCAAGGTGTGGTGTCGTTCCAAACTTCTTCAACTCTTCGACAGCTTCCTCTAGCGAGACAAACAGACCACTCTTCAGTAAAATAAGCATAATCATAGATCTAACCTTAATGGACCTCAAAACGGTGGCCCTCAAAATGGTGGAATTGGAAACCTAATGCAAATCTCTATCTTGTGTCAAATTATTATCCCAATCTCACTGTGGTAAAGCTTTCGTCCATATCTATACTTATGACGCATTTGCACAACCCTGCATCAGAAAAAAGCTCAAGAATCTTCAAATTTCTACAAAACCTACCTTAACCTGAGAAGACTCTAAAATTGAATCCGGACACATGATAGGCTCAGTAAAAGACTTATACCAAGGTTTAAACGTGGTAAAAACCATGGTATATCACTCCCACCATAGAAAAGACCATCCAGGGAAGCCAAAACTATTTGCAGGCCTGTTATATGAAAGGTTTCTTAAAAACCCGACCTCCATAACCAAAGCGACCAGGGGCACGAGACCTCTCGATCCGGGATCCCACAAGGACCTTGCCAGCTCTGTTGCACTGGACGATGATATGCTCAAATTAACCCTAGAGCAACTTTCTCTCTTAAATAAGGGGTTCAATTGTAGTACCTAGGGATCGAATCCACAGAGACTCTAAGATTACAAAATAGATTTATTGTTTTTGAAGTAAAGCTTTAAACTAATCATATAAAGCAGCAAATTAAAATGTGTTTGTAGGTTATCAAGATGAGGGGAAAGTATATTTAGGTAAATTCTCAGGTACAATAGGAATGCAACTAAATAACTTATTATGGATTTAGTGAAGAACTTGTTCCCGAACTCATGCTTAAGTTAGAAATCATTTAACTTTCGTATGTAGGATTATCTAAAGCTTTAAACCTAGGGAGTGTCGATCGATGTTTATTGCGTAGTGTCGATCAACACTACTGGTAAACAAGCTTTAGCAAATAGGTTTGATATGTTCTCTAACCACCAATACCTACCATCATATGCGCATAGCTAATAAGATCCTCTAAGTTTCATTTAGGTAATAGACCAAGCTCTCACTTTTGCCAACCAATCCTAAGATATAAGTTTAGGGTGATTAATCCTAAGCTTAGAAATAAGAAGAACTAGATGAAAAACTAATTGATTTCCCTAACAGAAATACTGATTTAGCAAACAATTAATGACTATTGAAGAACATGAAATTTAACAATAGGACTAATCAGACATATTCATGAAACACCTAATAACAATTCGAATAAACTTCAATAGATAAGTAAAAGAATAGACTCAAGAAACAAAGGGAGTTCTCTCTCTCTCTCTCTCTCTCTCTCTCTCTCTCTCTCTCTCTCTCTCTCTCTCTCTCTCTCTCTCTCTCTCTCTCTCTCTCTCTCTCTCTCTCTCTCTCTCTCTCTCTCTCTCAAGGTGTTCAGATCTCTCTCTCCAATCCTAAGCCCTCTCTCTCGAATAGTATGAAGCGTCGCTGTCAACAATGGCTTAGAAACAATAAATATAGTTTAAAACACGCCTGAGCTCTTTTGTAAATAAAGGAAACTTTGGGCGAAAACTGCAATTCTTGGATCTCCATTAAAACTCGTAGTAACTAAATTTGTGGGAGTTTTGATCGGTGTGGTGTCGTTCGACATTTCTTCATATCTTCGAAAGCTTCCTCTCGCAAGTTAGAAAGACCACTTTTCATTAAAATGAGCATAACTTTAGATTTAACCGTCAGATGGACGTCAAATCGATGGCATTACAAAGCTAACTTGAAGGTACATCTTGTATCAAGATTTGAGCTCAATTTAATCATTGAAAGACTTACATCCATAGCTAAACTTCTAACGCATCTGCACAACTCTATATCTATAAAAACTCCAAAATTTCCAAAGTTCTCCAAAATATACCTGAGCCTGAATATACTTTAAAACAGACTATAAGCACATATAATAGACTCAATAAAGGACTTGTACCATGTTCTAAAACTGGTAAAAATCATGGTAATCAACTCTCTCAAACTTATCCTTTGCTTACGCTCATGAAAAACATAGAATGAACATGTGAAAGAGGTTAAAGAACAGCAGGGACACACAATTTTTAAATTACTACCTTTACCTCTGTAAGTTTGCAGACACAGCAGATCAGTACGAACCTTAGAGGTACTTCCATGTACTAAACCTTGGCTTAGCAACAAAATCATACAGCCCACAGCTCAACTGATGCCGCCTGACATATCTGATGAGGACATTCAGCCTGAACCAGAGCCGGACCTAACAGAGCCAGATATCCAAGACATGACCATCAACACAACCCAACCAGAAGTAGGGCAAGAAATGCCAATGCCAATTGTGTTCAAAGGATCCATGACTAGACAAAGAGCTAAGAAACTTCAACCGAAGATTAATGAGAGATATTGCTTGATTTTGATCATGGACAGGTCAAACGAACTGATGAACAAGTTGATGACAACCCAAGCTGCCATAAGAACGTAGAACCAAGCTTGAAGAATGATGGACCAGCCGAGAAAACTAAGTCCTCAAGTGAAGATCTTCGGCCATTCATTCCTGATCAAGTCCACAGAAACTTGCTGGTCATCAGGATATAATATCAGCTCGTTTAGGACCACTCAAACCAGCCAAAAAGGTAAGAAGGTAAGCATTTAAATTCAAAGATTTACCCAACGGATTATTTGTTTTACAGCTCTTGTTTTTTTTCCTTTTCTTTTTATTTGAATTTATGCCTAAGTGTTCTAGTTAGCTAAGTTTTCTAGTTGGCTTGGACGCATAATAGGGTTTTCATTTCAGTCGAAAGTTATGTATTATTTGCTCCAAAGACCCTCGAAGGCACCCACTGTACTGGAAGTCTATATAAGTCCCCTATTAGCAGTTTGTACTCTTTTACGCATGATATAAAATAAACACTTTTCTCCTAATGAAAATCCTAGAGTTCTTAGATCAACAACTCGCCTCATTCTCTCTGCCTTGTGAGACCAATAACTGCACGGCCTTGAGAAGCCTTGTGTTGTATCACGAGTTCATCCATCCCTCTTGTGGTGCACCTCAATTCATCAAGTTACTCTCATCCGGATTCTTTGGTTGATTAGATCAGTCCAACGAGTCATCCCTTGTGCAGATTGGCTCCTTCTCTTGTACTAAGGGCCATACAGCCTTTGCCAGCCTAGGCTTCTATCATTTCTGGTATCAGATCTGAAATTCCTTCAGAATCAGGTCGTTTCAATCCTTTTACATCTTTAGTACGTTCGTTTTTGCATCCCTAAATCGAAAAATGGTTTGTTCATCATTCATCTATTTTCTGTTTTGCGTAAGCCATTCAAAAACCATAACAATAAAAATCGCTTGTTTCTTGTTGCATCTTATTAGATTTATCATTCTCATCTCTGTTTTATTCGTTTGATAGATCCAGTATCTGCATCCCATTAGAAATCACAAGTCAATTAATTCTCTATTGCATCTAGATGTCCTTTAGATAAATCATAAAACCTATAAAAAGTTGTGTTCTTCGTGTTGATCATCTATTTCCTTTCAATGTCGAGTTATTTGCTTGTTAGATCTTCTTAGATTTCAAAAAAAAAATCATAAAACGTGTTTACCAAGTTGCAAATATGAATTTTCCTTTTCTTTGGTCGATGCTTTTCCATTCCTAGTCGAGTTTTTTAAACCTTTCCTTTTTATCGACCGCATCTTTAAACGTATTTACATTTTGCTTGCAAATTAGTTTATTTCCTTTCTTCTTTATATTTTGAAATTCATAAACCCCCAAAAGACAGAAAAAAATTGATTTGAGTTTTTCTTAATTTTTGTCCTTTTCAAAGTTTCAAAAAAAAACATCATATTTCCTCTTCTTATTCTTTCTCTTATATTTACTCATCCAGAAACTTACGTTCTTCTTTTATTTGCTAGGTTTATTGGACAGCCGCCATGGGAGATGAAGTCTAAGCAACCTCGATGCAAGCCATCTGTGATCTGCAAGATGAGATGAGGAACATGAGGTAAGATATTGGTACGGTTCGACAAGATCTTGGTGATAGACTAACCGGATTGAGCAAAAGATAACCACTATAGCATCCAGACGAGTTGATTTGGGAACATCTCAAGCCAATCTATTGCCAACGGGTGCTGATCCAAGGAGGACCGGAGTTCATATGAATGCTAATCCAGGGACTGGTAAGAGAGACCAACAACAAGAAGATGACGCCGAACCTTATCACAGCGGAACCCAAGGCGGACTGAGGTTCAAGACGATTATGGGAAGATGAGGAAGACCACAACCCAACTCCAAGAGCACGGCCCCATCAGAACTCATCAAAACGACATCAAGCTAGACGCGCCAGTATATGCTGGAAAGGTGGATCCGGAAGCTTATCTTGATTGGGAGAAGATAATGGACCATATCTTTTACTACTACAACCACCCTGGTCCAAAGAGAGTAGCACTTTCTGTGGCTCATCTTACTGACAATACAATTTTATGGTTGGATAGAGTAACCTCAGACCGGAGGAGAAACCAACTGAGGCAACCTGATTCTTGGCTGGACATGAAACGTCTTATACGTCAGCGGTTTGTTCAACAACACTTCCACAGAGACTTGCAAAGGCGTTTTAGAACTCTGAAGCAAGGAACTAAGTCAGCAGAGGAGTACTATGAGGAGTTTGAGAGCTTGAGAAGCCTTCTTGAGCTTAATGAAGATGAAGAATCCATCATGGCTCAGTTTTTGAATGGATTACAAGATCGGATCGGTAGCAAGGTAGAGAGGCAAAACTACCTAGACTTCAAAGATCTATTCCACTTAGCCATTCAAGCCGAGCAGCATATCAAAAAAAAAAAAAAGTCCACCAGAGGGAAATCACAAGCTACTTGGGGTTCAAGCAACAACAAAAACAACAACTATACCAAACCAGTGGACAAGGGTAAAGGAATCGATTTGGACAACCAGAACAAGACACATACCAATGAGCCTAAGAAAAACACCAGAGCAGAACCAGTGAGGAATACTAATCTCCAATGTTTCAGAGACATAACCTCCTTCAAGTTTAGAGGCGGAGGACATATGGCAAGAGAATATCCAAACAAGAGGGTCATGTTATTCACTGAAGATGGAGGTATTAGTCTCATGATGAAGATGATCCGATGGTCCAAGAAGAAAATTGGGAGATTGAATATCCAGAAGTGGGAGAGAGCTTGATGATCAGGCGTGTACTAAGTGTATATGTGCAACCAGCTGACACCATCCAAAGAGAAAACATATTCCACCGCTTATGCACCATCAGAGGCAAGGTATGTAATCTTATCATAGATGGTGGGTCTTGCACTAATGCTACTAGTGCTTACATGGTAGATAAACTTGGTTTAGAAAAGACTAAGAACTCCCATCCATATAGATTAAGATGGCTAGATGATAAGGTTTAGCTTCAAATTAATGAACAAGAAACCATTCCATTTAGTATTGGTAAGTATAAGGATGAAGTCGTTTGTGATGTAGTTCCTATGCAAGCTGGACATGTACTGTTAGGAAGACCATGGCAATAGGAGAGGGAAACTAAACATGATGGTCGATGTAATATATACACTTTCATGCATGATAAATGTAAGATTAGCTTAGACCTCTTACACCAGCAAAAGTTCATGAACTGCATTTACAAAATGGTTAAGGAGAAAGAGAAATCTGTTAAGTCTAATTTTCTTATTAGGCCTAGCTATATCAAAAAGGCTGCTGCTACCAAACACACAATGCTAGGAATGATCTTTAAGGAGCTTTTAAGTACAGGTTCTGATGAGGTAACACTTCATCCAGAGATTACTAAGCTTCTTGACAGGTTCAAAGATGTGTTTCCCGAGGAGATTCCACCTGTTTACCACCACTTAGTGGCATAGAACACCAAATAAATTTCTTACCAGGAGCCACCTTACCAAACAAACCAATCAACATAGGAAACCCGACGGAAACCAAAGAGTTAGAAAGGCAAGTCCATAACTTACGAGACAAGGGTTATGTTAGGGAAAGCCTTAGTCCTTGTGTTGTACTTGTCCTGTTAGTGCCAAAGAAGGATGGTACATGGAGGATTTGAGTAGACTTCAGTGCCGTACACAACATCACAGTATGTATAGACATCCCATACCATGCCTTAATGACATGTTAGATGAGCTAAGTGGATCCACAATCTTCTCTAAGATAGACCTCAATAGCGGATACCATCAGGTGAGAATAAAGGAAGGTGATGAGGGAAGCCTGCCTTTAAAAACAATCAAGGTCTTTATGAATGGCTGGTTGTTGGGGTTAAAAATGGTCACGACGAAATCAATGTCTGAGAGTTACCGCGAAAAACATTATCTCTCTTTCGATAAAAAAGAAAACAAGAAATCTTCGTATCCGAACTCCTCATCACCCAACCCATATCGTCCCGATCAACGAATCAAGATGAGCAATCGAGGGAAAAACAGTGTCATTTTCAAGTCTAGTCGCCAGTAGGCAACTAGACACGCAAAGTCTAGCCGCCCATGGGCGACCAGACCCGTGACAAAGTCTAGTCGCCCAGGGGCGACTTGACCTTTTGCAAACTCTAGTGGAACGCAACATCTAGTCACACATGGGCTAATAGACTCACCACAAAACCTAGTCGCCCATAGTCGACTAGACCGTATCCTCTTCTTCACTCTCTCCTTTGAATCTTGACTAGGTTGTTTCTTGTTTCGTCTCGATTGGAGTTTCAGTTAAAGTTTCATGATAAAAATCGCAAAGACTTGTTGTCTCGTAAAACTTTGAGTCAATCGTATAAAACAAGAATGGTGAACTTAAACACCAGTGTTATCTCGACTATACGATTGACTTATTATTTTGCGGAGCCAGCATCGAGTAATCATACGAAGGACAATTTCCCCGAGAGATATCGCAAGAAATGCTTAAATCGCAAAACGACCCAAAAGGGTATTAAACCCAATAAAATCCCACTTACGATATTAGACGAGAAGGAGCACAACTATAATGACGGTCTACCGGATATCTGCAGATAATAAATGGAAAAGAAGATCATTGTCAAAGTACTGAGATAATTATGGAAAATGAGAAAATAAGGAAGATTTCCGTGGAAGGATAAACTTGAACAGGGGGCAGAAAAGGAAAGATGACCGACCTTGAAGACCTATATAAGAGAAGCAAGGGAGAGGGACGCACATACACGGAATTCTCTGCCACTCAGCACTTAGAGCGATTTAGGCGTAACAGCAGTCGCATCTGGAATATAGAATCTAGCTCTTAGCAACTTTCCGATTTTGTTATCGAGCTGCGACTCAGTTAGGTTTTCAAGTATTAGGTTGTTATATCTTGGGAACTCACTGACAGCTCTTGCGGCCAAGGCTTTTACTTGTTGTAAATGCTCATACACAGATTCTGAATAAGATCTCTATTGCTCTTTTATTTATCTCGATTTATTTTGTTTCGTCTATTTTTACATAACTTGACTACTCGTAATTAGGCTCAGCAGAAATTCGGGACCTCAGGGAAATTTAGGGTTTCTTATCTTTCCTTCGATTAAGGAAATTGACAGGGGGGGTTTACAGATCAATATAACTCACAGCCGCAAAGCGCTTGGTCAAGTATGTCTACAGACATTCCAGACAATCAACCACTTCGCGATGGCAACGCCATCGACGACAACGTTGAAAAGGTTGAAAAGATGTTCGCGACTCTTTAAAAGAAGTCGGCCGAACAAGACAAGTTCACGAGTTCTCTCGCTAAATAGGTTGAAACCCTAACAGCGAGAACCAGGGGTGTTATTCCATATAGAACAGCTAGAATCCACGGAGGAAGACTCCACCTTCACGACCCCGCATGCTAGGCCAACTAACAGGCAGAATGCTACATCTGATCTGATCCAGACGCAGCAAACCCTGACGTAACTCGGTCGAACGTGGAAAACACTCAACTTCTCGAACAAGAAACGGGGGCTGACAAAGTCTAACGGTCAACTTGGAACCCAGCGATCAGTCCGACCCTTCTGGCGAGGACGCTCACGTACATCTAAGGAGGAAGATAAGCCGCGTGGCTGGGGAGAACTCTCCCTTCGATATACCCATGACTGAAGAATAAAAAAACATCTTCTGGGTAGAGCAGTGAAAGTTAGCCGAAGAGCAGGCTCGAGTCACTCGCAGCAAATGCCGAGAAATTCAAAAAACTGCTGGCAGTGACCCCAGTGAGATGCGCGATCTCCACGATTATATTGCAAAAACTGTGAAGTGTCAAATTCACCATGCCACCAGTGCCGCACCCGACATCGACAGACTCCTCGAAGAAGCTCAGAAAACTCCGCTCATTGCTCGTATCATTGAGACAAGAGTTTCTGATCCCATAAAGATCAAAATCATTGTATACGATGGAACAAGCGACCCAAAAACGCATCTTCCAACCTTCGATATCACGATGGGTAGGCCCAAACTCACGGACAGTGAAAACGACGCTGGCAATTGTCGCCTGATTGTCGAGCATCTTACGGTTCTCTCACTTAAAGCCGAACTCCATCAGAAGCTTCCACCAATTCGCTTCGGAATTCCTCAAGCAATACTGGATGTTCATGAATAGGGAAACCTCCAAAATAGATATTTGGAGCTTTTCCCAAAAGGAAGACGAACCTTTCCGCGACTACATAAACCAATTTTAAATTGTCATGTCCAAAGTTAGCGGAATCAGAGATAAGGTGGCTATATATGCGCTCAGAAAAACTCTCTGGTACAAGTCAAAATTCAGGAAGTGGATAACTCTTGAAAAGGCGCGTACGATGCATGATGCTTTTCATAAAGCAACAAACGATATCATCGTCGAAGAAGAGATGAAAGTCCTTTCGGAAAAACACCAAATAACAAGAACATCCTTGAAAGACGTGGCACCAGAATAGAAGCTGAAAAGGAAGGCCACTCGTAACGACAAGTACGTCCATCATGAGGGGGGGAGACATCCGGGGAGTGCACAATTAAGCCATCCACTCCGCATCGGAAGAAGGAAAAACATTGGGAAACACCTGGAGCCAAAACTTGACCTACGAAAAAACAACATTCTGCGAGTTTCACCAAACTAGAGGCCATTCCACTATTAACTTTAAGGTTCTCGGTGCAAGGCTAACAGCAAAACTGCTCGCAGGAGAAATCTCGGAGATAACATGCATAACAGACCTCATCTGAGATAACGATCATCTGCCAAAAAATGATCAAACTCCACCAGAAGAAAATGGTCCTTAAGGAAAGCGATCTGGCTAGAACGGAAAACGTGGAAGAAGGGCAGATGATAAAGGCAACGACAACAATCATCGAAGGGTAAACATTATCACCGAGGATCGCAGTACTGCCACGATACCGTTTCGTCTATAAAATCTTATCAATGGAAAGCCGGGACATTCACGTATCAGTCACCGCCCTGAGACTTCCCGAATGATATGATCACTTTTGAGGTTCCCAGTCTGGCGCTACAAGGACGGGGGCGGGGTGGTGGGTTTACAGATCAATATAACTCACAGCCGCAAAACGCTTGGTCAAGTATGTCTACAGACATTCCAGACAATCAACCACTTCGCGATGGCAACGCCATCGACGACAACGTTGAAAAGGTTGAAAAGATGTTCGCGACTCTTGAAAAGAAGTCGGCCGAACAAGACAAGCTCACGAGTTCTCTCTCTAAACAGGTTGAAACCCTAACAGCGAGAACCAGGGGTGTTATTCCATATAGAACATCTAGAATCCACCGATGAAAACTCCACTTCACGACCCCGCATGCTAGGCCAACTAACAGGCAGAACGCTACATCTGATCTGATCCAGACGCAGCAAACCCTGACGTAACTCGGTCGAACGTGGAAAACACTCAACTTCTCGAACAAGAAACGGGGGCTGACAAAGTCTAACGGTCAACTTGGAACCCAGCGATCAGTCCGACCCTTCCGGCGAGGACGCTGACGTACATCTAAGGAGGAAGATAAGCCGCGTGGCTTGGGAGAACTCTCCCTTCGATATACCCATGACTGAAGAATAAAAAAAACATCTTCTGGGTAGAGCAATGAAAGTTAGCCGAAGAGCAGGCTCGAGTTACTCGCAGCAAACGCCGAGAAACTCAGAAAACTGCTGGCAGTGACCCCAGTGAGATGCGCGATCTCCACGATTATATTGCAAAAACTGTGAAGTGTGAAATTCACCATGCCACCAGTGCCGCACCAGAGATCGACAGACTCCTCGAAGAAGCTCAGAAAACTCCGCTCACTGCTCGTATCATTGAGACAAGAGTTTCTGATCCCAAAAAGATCAAAATCATTGTATACGATGGAACAAGCGACCCAAAAACGCATCTTCCAACCTTCGATATCACGATGGGTAGGCCCAAACTCACGGACAGTGAAAAGGACGCTGGCAATTGTCGCCTGATTGTCGAGCATCTTACGGTTCTCTCACTTAAAGCCGAACTCCATCAGAAGCTTCCACCAATTCGCTTCGGAATTCCTCAAGCAATACTGGATGTTCATGAATAGGGAAACCTCCAAAATAGATTTTTGGAGCTTTTCCCAAAAGGAAGACGAACCTTTCCGCGACTATATAAACCAATTTTAAATTGGCATGTCCAAAGTGAGCGGAATCAGAGATAAGGTGGCTATATATGCGCTCAGAAAAACTCTCTGGTACAAGTCAAAATTCAGGAAGTGGATAACTCTTGAAAAGGCGCGTACGATGCAGGATGCTTTTCATAAAGCAACAAACTATATCATCATCGAAGAAGAGATGAAAGTCCTTTCGGAAAAACACCAAATAACAAGAACATCCTTGAAAGACGTGGCACCAGAATAGAAGCTGAAAAGGAAGGCCACTTGTAACGACAAGTACGTCCATCATGAGGGGGGAGACATCCGGGGAGTGCACAATTAAGCCATCCACTCCACGTCGGAACAAGGAAAAACATTGGGAAACCCCTGGAGCCAAAACTTGACCTAAGAAAAAACAACATTCTGCAAGTTTCACCAAACTAGAGGCCATTCCACTATTAACTTTAAGGTTCTCGGTGCAAGGCTAACAGCAAAACTGCTCGCAGGAGAAATCTCGGAGATAACATGCATAACAGACCTCATCTGAGATAACGATCATCTGCCAAAAAATGATCAAACTCCACCAGAAGAAAATGGTCCTTAAGGAAAGCGATCTGGCGAGAATGGAAAACGTGGAAGAAGGGCAGATGATAAAGGCAACGACAACAATCGTCGAAGGGTAAACATTATCACCGAGGATCGCAGTACTGCCATGATACCGTTTCGTCTATAAAATCTTATCAATGGAAAGCCGAGAGATTCACGTATCAGTCACCGCCCCGAGACTTCCCGAATGATATGATCACTTTTGAGGTTCCCAGTCTAGCGCTACAAGGACGGGGGCGGGGTGGGGGGGTTTACAGATCAATATAACTCACAGCCGCAAAACGCTTGGTCAAGTATGTCTACAGACATTCCAGACAATCAACCACTTCGCGATGGCAACGCCATCGACGACAACGTTGAAAAGGTTGAAAAGATGTTCGCGACTCTTTAAAAGAAGTCGGCCGAACAAGACAAGTTCACGAGTTCTCTCGCTAAATAGGTTGAAACCCTAACAGCGAGAACCAGGGGTGTTATTCCATATAGAACATCTAGAATCCACCGATGAAAACTCCACTTCACGACCCCGCATGCTAGGCCAACTAACAGGCAGAACGCTACATCTGATCTGATCCAGACGCAGCAAACCCTGACGTAACTCGGTCGAACGTGGAAAACACTCAACATCTCGAACAAGAAACGGGGGCTGACAAAGTCTAACGGTCAACTTGGAACCCAGCGATCAGTCCGACCCTTCCGGCGAGGACGCTGACGTACATCTAAGGAGGAAGATAAGCCGCGTGGCTTGGGAGAACTATCCCTTCGATATACCCATGACTGAAGAATAAAAAAACATCTTCTGGGTAGAGCAGTGAAAGTTAGCCGAAGAGCAGGCTCGAGTCACTCGCAGAAAACGCCGAGAAACTCAGAAAACTGCTGGCAGTGACCCCAGTGAGATGCGCGATCTCCATGATTATATTGCAAAAACTGTGAAGTGTCAAATTCACCATGCCACCAGTGCCGCACCTGAGATCGACAGACTCCTCGAAGAAGCTCAGAAAACTCCGCTCACTGCTCGTATCATTGAGACAAGAGTTTCTGATCCCAAAAAGATCAAAATCATTGTATACGATGGAACAAGGGACCCAAAAACGCATCTTCCAACCTTCAATAACACGATGGGTAGGCCCAAACTCACGGACAGTGAAAAGGACGCTGGCAATTGTCGCCTGATTGTCGAGCATCTTACGGTTCTCTCACTTAAAGCCGAACTCCATCAGAAGCTTCCACCAACTCGCTTCGGAATTCCTCAAGCAATACTGGATGTTCATGAATAGGAAAACCTCCAAAATAGATTTTTGGAGCTTTTCCCAAAAGGAAGACGAACCTTTCCGCGACTACATAAACCAATTTAAATTGTCATGTCCAAAGTGAGCGGAATCAGAGATAAGGTGGCTATATATGCGCTCAGAAAAACTCTCTGGTACAAGTCAAAATTCAGGAAGTGGATAACTCTTGAAAAGGCGCGTACGATGCAGGATGCTTTTCATAAAGCAACAAACTATATCATCATCGAAGAAGAGATGAAAGTCCTTTCGGAAAAACACCAAATAACAAGAACATCCTTGAAAGACGTGGCACCAGAATAGAAGCTGAAAAGGAAGGCCACTTGTAACGACAAGTACGTCCATCATGAGGGGGGAGACATCCGGAGAGTGCACAATTAAGCCATCCACTCCACGACGGAACACGGAAAAACATTGGGAAACACCTGGAGCTAAAACTTGACCTAAGAAAAAACAACATTCTGCAAGTTTCACCAAACTAGAGGCCATTCCACTATTAACTTTAAGGTTCTCGGTTCAAGGCTAACAGCAAAACTTCTCGCAGGAGAAATCTCAGAGATAACATGCATAACAGACCTCATCTGAGATACCGATCGTCTGCCAAAAAACGATCAAACTCCACCAGAAGAAAATGGTCCTTAAGGAAAGCGATCTGGCGAGAATGGAAAACGTGGAAGAAGGGCAGATGATAAAGGCAACGACAACAATCGTCGAAGGGTAAACATTATCACCGAGGATCGCAGTACTGCCATGATACCGTTTCGTCTATAAAATCTTATCAATGGAAAGCCGAGAGATTCACGTATCAGTCACCGCCCCGAGACTTCCCGAATGATATGATCACTTTTGAGGTTCCCAGTCTAGCGCTACAAGGACGGGGGCGGGGTGGGGGGGTTTACAGATCAATATAACTCACAGCCGCAAAACGCTTGGTCAAGTATGTCTACAGACATTCCAGACAATCAACCACTTCGCGATGGCAACGCCATCGACGACAACGTTGAAAAGGTTGAAAAGATGTTCGCGACTCTTAAAAAGTAGTCGGCCAAACAAGACAAGCTCACGAGTTCTCTCGCTAAACAGGATGAAACCCTAACAGCGAGAACTAGGGGTGTTATTCCATATAGAACATCTAGAATCCACCGATGAAGACTCCACTTCACGACCCCGCATGCTAGGCCAACTAACAGGCAGAACGCTACATCTGATCTGATCCAGACGCAGCAAACCCTGACGTAACTCGGTCGAACGTGGAAAACACTCAACTTCTCGAACAAGAAACGGGGGCTGACAAAGTCTAACGGTCAACTTGGAACCCAGCGATCAGTCCGACCCTTCCGGCGAGGACGCTGACGTACATCTAAGGAGGAAGATAAGCCGCGTGGCTTGGGAGAACTCTCCCTTCGATATACCCATGACTGAAGAATAAAAAAACATCTTCTGGGTAGAGCAGTGAAAGTTAGCCGAAGAGCAGGCTCGAGTCACTCGCAGCAAATGCCGAGAAATTCAAAAAACTGCTGGCAGTGACCCCAGTGAGATGCGCGATCTCCACGATTATATTGCAAAAATTGTGAAGTGTCAAATTCACCACCAGTGCCGCACCCGAGATCGACAGACTCCTCGAAGAAGCTCAGAAAACTCTGCTCACTGCTCGTATCATTGAGACAAGAGTTTCTGATCCCAAAAAGATCAAAATCATTGTATACGATGCAACAAGCGACCCAAAAACGCATCTTCCAACCTTCGATATCACGATTGGTAGGCCCAAACTCACGGACAGTGAAAAGGACGCTGGCAATTGTCGCCTGATTGTCGAGCATCTTACGGTTCTCTCACTTAAAGGCGAACTCCATCAGAAGCTTCCACCAACTCGCTTCGGAATTCCTCAAGCAATACTGAATGTTCATGTATAGGGAAACCTCCAAAATAGATTTTTGGAGCTTTTCCCAAAAGGAAGACGAACCTTTCCGCGACTACATAAACCAATTTTAAATTGTCATGTCCAAAGTGAGCGGAATCAGAGATAAGGTGGCTATATATGTGCTCAGAAAAACTCTCTGGTACAAGTCAAAATTCAGGAAGTGGATAACTCTTGAAAAGGTGCGTACGATGCAGGATGCTTTTCATAAAGCAACAAACTATATCATCATCGAAGAAGAGATGAAAGTCCTTTTGGAAAAACACCAAATAACAAGAACATCCTTGAAAGACGTGGCACCAGAATAGAAGCTGAAAAGGAAGGCCACTCGTAACGACAAGTACGTCCATCATGAGGGGGGAGACATCCGGGGAGTGCACAATTAAGCCATCCACTCCGCGTCGGAACAAGGAAAAACATTGGGAAACACCTGGAGCCAAAACTTGACCTACGAAAAAACAACATTCTGCGAGTTTCACCAAACTAGAGGCCATTCCACTATTAACTTTAAGGTTCTCGGTGCAAGGCTAACAGCAAAACTGCTCGCAGGAGAAATATCGGAGATAACATGCATAACAGACCTCATCTGAGATACCGATCGTCTGCCAAAAAATGATCAAACTCCACCAGAAGAAAATGGTCCTAAGGAAAGCGATCTGGCGAGAACGGAAAACGTGGAAGAAGGGCAGATGATAAAGGCAACGACAACAATCGTCGAAGGGTAAACATTATCACCGAGGATCGCAGTACTGCCATGATACCGTTTCGTCTATAAAATCTTATCAATGGAAAGCCGAGAGATTCACGTATCAGTCACCGCCCCGAGACTTCCCGAATGATATGATCACTTTTGAGGAATACAAGACTGTCAGAATCGACAAACCTCACTACGATCCACTCGTGATAAGGGATCTCGAGATTGCATGAGTCCTTGTAGACAGAGGAAGTATTATTGAAGTTATCTTCCGCGATACGCTCAGAAGGATGAACATCGATCTATCCGAGGTCACACCAATGCCAAGACCACTCATGGGTTTCTTTGGCACAATGTCAATGACTATTGGATCGATCAAACTCCCGGTCATGGCCAAAGAGGTCACAAGGTTCGTCAACGATTCGTTTGTCGACCACCCAGCCATCTATTACGTAATAATGGGGATGCCTTGGATAAACTCTATGAAGGCAGTCCCTTCAACATATCACATGGGGATCAAGTTTCCGACTCCTAACGGAACCTCATCAATCTGGGGATGCCAAAAAAGAGGCGACTTTTCTTACTGGCCAAACATAATCTGAGGCAAATCAAGACGACATCTACGGTTAAACCCAAACGCACAAACATAACTCAGTCTCCGACTGAATACGCTTCCGAAAAGCACGATCAAAATCGTCCACCTCACCAACGGCTTTGGACAAAGAAAGAAAAACACTACCGAGCCCAAAGCATTAACCCAAGCAGATTCCCACTTCGCAACGCTCTTACCCGGATTCGAAATAAATATCTACTTTTCTATAAATTCTTTTTGTTGTCTTTTTAATATTTTCCGCATTATATTTGGTCACTTGTTGTTGGCTCTCGCCGAGAATCCAGATCTCAACGAAAGAAAGGTATTCTTCACTTTCCTCCGTTTACGGAAATCGATGGTGTGAATTTCGGTTCCCACAATAAGCAGGGTAACTTTTCGTGTTAGAGCATCTTCCTCTAGCCCCAGGTCGTAGTTGGCGGTTTGAAAAAATGATGTTGGTGGAGCTTTCGTTATCCACTTGTATTTTTTTTACTAGGCAATTCACTACAGTGAGAAATATGACTAGGGCGTCATGATGGGGAAGCTAGGACCTTGTTGTGCTCCTTGGCCATGAAACTGATCTCGTCTGTTCCTAGGAGCAGGCACTTGGGTCTTCCAGATTCTTGACCGTTCTTGGCATTTTTGGTGCTTTTGTTTGCGGCTGCATGGCTTACACCACTTACTATTGAGCCACCGTAGATGACGTTGTTACCCTATCCTGCCGAGGTGGTGAGTCAGGGACAGCTAAAGTGGCTGATTAGTAGTCTCATTACTAAGGGGATTCTTAGAAATTTCAGAGAGGAACTCCCGGAGATGCCCCTTCTTTAACAGTTTGTTGACCTCCATCTTTAGCGCGACACAATCTTTCGTCTTCTGACCGTGATCATTGAGGAATTCGCACAACCGGTTTGGATTCCAGAAAGGAATCCGGTGCTTTCAACTTCTGAGGCCACTTGACCTGTTAGCCCCTCTTCATCAGAATGTTGACTAATTCCAGCTTCGAAATGGAGAGATGGGAGATATCTGGACATGTGGACACTGTCATCCCTTCAGCTCTCTCCAAGGGACGGCTTTGGTACCTGCCCTGGCGCCATGTATTTTGAGGGGCTCCTGATTGACTTACGACGTCTTCTTCCCATTTCACCTGAGCCTATATAGGCTTGGGATAATACATGTTCCATGTTCTTGCATTGATACTTAGTTAATTCCTTGTAGAGATTCCTGTCGGGCAGCATGCCTCTCTTGAAAGCTCAGATTGCGGTTGAGGGGTTACATCCTGGGATGGCCACATTTTCTTGGTTGAAGCACGCTATCTAGCTGTGTAGAAGCTCAGCTCAATGCTGGAGGGTCTCATAGAGATTGTCAGCCATCTTCTCAAGGTTCCTGCTGCTCGCGAACTGTTCCACGAACTTGTTGGGAAGAGTTGCAAAGGAGCGTATGGACCCGTTAGGTAGGTTGATGTACCATTGCAGGGCAGGCCCCATCAAGGTTGAACAAAAACCCTTTCACATGATCGCCTCCTTCAAATCTTTTTGGATTGCTACAGTGAGCATCCGTTCCTTTTATTGAGCGATGTGGTTATTCGGGTCGATGGTGAAGGAGAACTTCCTTGGAATTGAGCGACGTGGTTATTCGGGTCTCATTTTGGGGAAGCAGAACTTCCTTGGAATCTTTATTGATTCAATTTCGTCTGTGAAGGGAGTGTCGGCGTATGAATTAAAGTCTCTTATCCAGATCGGAGGAGCTACTCCCCGAAGCCTCTCTACCATGGACTTAATGGCGTCAAATTTCTTGGAGAACACCCGCTCAAGGTAGGCGGTTACCATGGACCTTGCTGCCGTTTCTCCTACTGATGTCTCCGCATCGGCTTCAATCTCGGAGTCACTCTCTTATGCGGCATGAGTTTGGGTTCTCCTTCCGGCATCCGCCCTCTTAGCAGCATCTCTATTCAGTGATGGAGGCTGTTGGGTTTCGTCTTTAGTATTCGGCGTTTCCAGAGGTTTCATGGGTCGAACCTGATTTCGGAATCGACGTTGCTTATTGATCATCGTATGTAGAGCTTGATTCTCATCTCGGAGAACAAGGTTCTCAGATTCGGGCTGCGAGATTTTCTCTGCGCTTTCTTCCAGAAGCTTGGTGTGCTTGCTTAGCGTATTCTTTAGGTACTGAACTTCTGAGAGAAGCTCAGGACTTTTGGTGGTTGTGTCTTGAGCTTTGTATAGCTTGGCGGCTTGATTTTGCAAGGCATCAAGTTGGATTTGCAGCTAACTCTCTCTTGGAGTAGCCGAAAGTCACTCATTTTGGTTGTTTGTTGCCATCGTCACCTAGCTTAGATTACCCCCTCCTTCTTGCGCCAAACTGTTAGGGTATTTTTAGGTAGGATCTTTGATAGTGGTGCAGAACAACAAGTGAACAAGAGAAATTAAGAAATCAAGACTGAAAGAGATGTTTTGTTGATTCTTTGAGCTGGAATTACAATGTTTGAAATATGAACCTTAGTTCTACCCGCCTAGTCCTAATCTCCTAGTCTCAGAATGTCGATCACCTATGTTAGGCTTTGGGCTCCCCTTTTATAGCTTAGTCGTAATCGGTGATTCATGTTTTTCATCTTCTCCTCTAAAAATGTAAGTTTTAGATCAGATTTTAAATGTGTATTTTTATGTTATTTCTTCTCATAATATTTTATTGTTTTTGTAGGTATTATCATTCATGGTTTTCATCTTCTCCTCCATAAATGTAAGTTTTAGATCCATAGTTTTAAATGTGTATTTATTTGTTTATATTCAAATAAAGTTATAGATTCAAAATATGTGCATTTACTTTTCTATTTTTTTATATTATAAATTCTGTTTTGAAGTATTTTCAGATTTAAACTATTTTGACATTTCAGAATGTGCACATTTTTTCAGATCTAGAAATTATCAAATGGTGTACACTTTTAATGAAGTCTGCTTATAAGATAAAGAGAGTAGTCTTCAAATGACTTCGACTAAACCACAAATTTTAAGCAGACTTCATTGGAAGTCTACAAAAATATGAATATAATTTTTTGTCCTATGTTTTTTAATAATTTTATTTAATTTTGCAGCTATTTTCTTCTATGGTTGTTATCTCCTCTTCCCAAAAATATAAATCTATAGATTTTAAATATGTGTTTTTGTATTTATATTTAAATAAAGTTACATATTCAAATTCTATGTCTTTAATTTACTACTACTCGTTGTTATAAATTTTATTTTAAATTTTTTTATTTAAACTTATTTTATATTTTAATGTATATATTTCAGATCTTAAAAAAAAATTTGATTGAGTATATTCAAATGAATTCTTAAAAGTCAGAGTTATTAGATGTCACTTGAAGTTTACTAGCCCTAACTTTAAGCAGACTTTATTAAAGTTTACTCACCTACAATTTTCATTTTTATTTTATATTTTTCTCATAATTTTATTTTATTTTATTTTGCAGGTATTGTCTTCCAAAGTTTTCAACTCATCTTCCGAGAAATATAAGATTTACATTAATTCATTATATGGATATTTTTTGTTTATGTTGAACTAAATTTATAGATTCATACTCTATGTTTTTGCTTTGCTAAAAGGTTGACAAAAAAAACTATTTTGAAATATTTTCCATAACAAAGTATTTTCTAAATGTACATTTTTAGATCTGAAAATTTTCCGTTAGTGTAGACTTCAACTAAACTCTACTAAACCATCAACTTTAAGTAGACTTAACAAAAAAAGTCTACTAAAATTTGATTTAAATTTTATATCTTATGTTTTTCTCATTATTTAATCTTACTTTGCAGGTACTCTTTTCCAAAACTTCATATGAGGCATCAAAATTATGGAAAATCAAAAACACCCAAGAATATTTTTTAATAAATTGCTTTGTAATAATTTGTCTTTATAAAATGCTCACTTGTAAATAATTATTTTATGCAGAATCTATAAACATTGTATTCATTTTTAGTTATGTTTCACTTGTATGATATTATTAATTTTTGTCAGGTTTCAATTTTTCACAAGATACTCTAATCAACCAAACAATTAAAACGACCATAAGCTAAAATTATAACTAAAACACATATGAGAAGAAGAAAATCTATACAACATTCCCAAGAATTATTAGTCTTATCTTTGAGATTTTCAACACAATTTTAACAGAAGCAGCAGACGTAAGTATTAGTATTCTTTTACTGAAGTCTGCTGCTAGACTATAAGGCATCTTCCTTTTTATCAGAGATTTACAATATTAGTCTTATTTTTGAGATTTTAAACACAATTTTAATGAATAATACAAAGACATACATATTAGTCTGCATTTGCAGTAGACTACAAAAGAAATTAACAATAACAAAAAATTAAAACGTAAGTCTGCACGATAGAAACCAGACTTACGTTTGTTTTGAGTTAATTACACGTCTGGTTTCTAGACACACAAAAAAGTAAAACGTAAGTCTGCACTAAATACCTACAAATCCAACATTCATCACATAAGACAACATCAAAAGCAACAATACAACTCATAAGTTCAACACTGACTAAAGACCTACAAATTCAACATAAGTTCAATACATAAGACAACTCGAAAGCAATGAGACAACTCAATATTTCAACACATAAGACATAAGAAAACATACAAAAAATTAGACAAATCATAAGTTTACACATAACACTAACAAAAGTTTAGCATGTAAAATTTGGACTAGTGGGGCATTTTTGTTTGCATTGCAAGAAACTATAATCTTTGTGCAGCTTTCGCGGTTTGTTTCCCCTCATCCTGGAAATTTCTAGCCAAGATTGTCACCTCGACTTCTTTTGCCTACCCTGACCACGCTTGACAGGGGGAGGAAGGCATTTATGTCTGTTTGAAGGTTCTTTGTCGTCACTGGGAGCTTCCAAATTTTCATCGGTAGGTGATGTGTTTTCACCACCCATTCTCCTTATACAATAGGTAACTGATATAGCCTATTTATGACCAGTTTTAGGTCATGTTATAGGCTCTATTGAGGGTATATTATGTGTGTCTTGGCTATTTTTAAGGTATTTATAGGTTCATGTATGTTTTGGAGATATATGGAGATACTTGGAGCTTCTGGAACATTTAGAAGAGAAGAATCCATAGCTGATCACTGAGAGAGTCGAAGTACAAGACAGTCATCGATCTACGACACTATCTTGGCGTCGACCGATGGTACAAGACCATGATCGATAGCTGTTGCACACTTGCCATCGATCGATGACCAATTCGTAGATAGCCGATCTCAAGCCCAAGTTACAGAAAAATAACGAAGATACCCTAGACGAGTTTTGACCTAGATTTTAGGATTCTATATTTATACTTTAAGTATCACACACGAGGGTGATGGCAGTGTGATGTAGAGATGTTTTAGAGTTTTTAGTATTCTATTGTTTTTAGAGTTTTTAGGGGAGAAAATTCATAACTCCTTAGAAAGATCTGTATTGGAACCTCAGTATTTTATCTATGAATTATATTCAGATCATTGCTCTTACTTTAATTATGTCTGAGTAGTCATCAACTATATTTAGGGTTGAATGATGGTAATCATGGATTAGCCCTAAAGTAGGATTGCTAGTTTGAGATAATATCCATTAATTGAGTTGTGCTTAATTCTTGGATTCTAGAGTAGCTAACTAGGATCTCAAAAGTAGGACATCGATTACTACGAGAGTATGTTCTGTGACTCCATTGAACTAGGTTGCTAGGCACATGCGAGAGCTGGTCTAATTAGCTTGGTGAACTTATCAAATCTCGTTCACACTTCCTTTTGATTTCACCATTGATCGACATTAGGCCTTATCCGTCGATCGATGGTCTTTCCTTTTGCTCGCATACTTGAGTTGGAGTTAAAAGGGTCAGAATAGTTAATATTCGAGTTCTAGAATATTTACATTTTCGTGCTTCCTTTTCCCTACAGTCCATTATGCTTGAAACCCTATATCTAGCATATTAACATTTGCATCTGGTTAGTTTAGTAGCATATTTCCATATTTACATTTTTAGCATATTTCCATATTGCATCTATACCTTATGATAAGGAATATTTCCTTAACTTGATGATTGCTACCAATATATATAATTACCTAGCTTGGTCTTTAGAAATAAGAGATCTATTGTGTGTATTTTCTCTCTGTGGATTCGATCCCTAAGTATTACATATGATCTCTCTTGGCAAGGTATTATTTTGTTTGTTAGGATTAAGGGTTAATTTGATAGTTAATTGTTTAGGATATTTATACCCTGCTATAACAATAAATACACCATGTCAAATTTGGCGTCGTTGCCGGGGAGCATTGATCGCCATTAGAAGTAATTTCTAGGATTTAGTCTAGGTTTGTTTTTACTTTCAAGTTACTGAATTCTTCTTTTTCTTTGTTTTTCACGTACATGCAAAAGAGTACCAGGAGCAAAAAGAAAAGAACTATTATTCTCAGACCCAGAGAAGCTCGAACGTACGATCCGCAAAGAAAGAAAACAAGCATCGATCGACGACATCTACTCAGCGTCGACCGACACCTCTTTACGGATCGCATTGTCCGACATCAGAACTCGAGCATTGACCGACGTTGACCACACGACATCGATCGACGAACACATACATGCATCGATCGACGACATCAAATGAGCTGAGATGGTTGCGACTATTGTATTGGTTCAGAATGAGAATGGAGACTTGTGTGATCTCAACGGTAACCTGTGTAATGCAGCAGGTTAAAAGATAGACTATTAGGGGGCTGTAATCCCTGATACGGTAGCAGAAGCAGACGCTGCAGTAGATCAAACCGTAGCTAACACCCAAGCTGCTCAGAGAAAATTGGTTGACTACAACCGTCCAGACCAGTTTTACGCCAACAGATCCGCCATTCGTCCTCCAGATTTTTAGAGAAACGATTTTGAGATCAAGCCCGCTTTCTTCGGACTTGTAGCGCAAACGCCTTACCATGGATTGCGTCATGAGTACCCTATGGATCATCTGGAGCGATTTGAGGATCTAGTGACTGCTATTAAAGCCAATGGAGTTCCTGAGGACTATCTATTATGTAAGCTCTTCAAATATTTACTTGCTGGAGAAGCTTCATATTGGCTTAAGTAGCTACCACCAGCATATCTGACATCCCAGAATGATATCAAGAACGATTTCTTGCGTAATTTCTTTGATGACGCGAAAGCAGAAGATCTAAGGAGCAAGATTGCAACTTTTTCACAAGAACCTTCAGAGTCTTTCAGAAATTCCTTGATTAGATATAAGTCATACCAGAGAGACTGTCCACATCACGGGTTCAACGAAGTGCAAATTCTTAGCACTTTCTTCAGATGTATTGGATTACAATATCAGATGGCTTTGGACACGGCTAGTGAGAGGAGTTTCAACACTAGGAGTCCAGAGGAAGCTATGAGATTGATTGAGAATCTGGCATCCAGCAGCAGTACCAAGAACACAAATTTTGAGAGAATGAAATCAGCTCCAGCTGCAATTAAGGAGCAGACTGAAGAAGTCAAGGAAAAACTGGATAGTGTTCATAAATTTCTCAAGAAGCATGTTACTTTTGCAGAAGTAGAAGCAATATAGTTTGGAGATGATGGGATTGAAGAAGAGGGTGTGAACTACATTGATGGGAATGGTTTCCAGAGACAAGGGAATCCAGGTTTCAACAGGAACTCCTATGGGACTGGTCAAAGGAGCAACTTTAATCAGAGCTTACAGCGAAGGCCCTTCAACAACAACATAACTTATGGATCTTCGTACTACCAGAAACCTGAAAAAGCTAAGGAAAGCAAGATTGAAGCAATGGTTGATTGAGCTTTAGAGGGACATCAAAAGATGACTGTGGATTTCAATGGGAAGATAGATGGTTTGTACCTCAACCTCAATACCAAGTTCGAAAACCTTAGCACCCATGTGAAGAAATTGGAGAATCAAGTGATGCAAACAAGTGAATCCATTAGGAGGCATGAGATCATGATCTGGAGAAAATAGAGGCTGGACAAAAGCACCACGTCAATGCATTGATTGACGATGATTTCTGGCAGGAAGTTAAGATAAAGAAGCCCCATGAAGAATATTTTTGTATGGAAAATTCCATATCACTCGGCACTTCTCTTCCGCATCGATCGACACCGAGTAATGGGCATCGATCGACGGCTAGTCCTGCAGTATCAGTGGCTTCGTGTGAATCGACTAAAGTCGATCGACGCAGAACTCAGAAAATCGATCGGCATGGAGATAGAAGCGTCGATCGAAAATGTGACCTCAGCATCGCTCGACAGAGGAGAAACCCAGCTCGATTCCGAACCTCAATGCAAGTCTGATTGTGCGCCCAACTATAAAAATTTCAGAACATAATACAGACACGTCTAAAGGTATGGATCTTGATAGAGAAGATGAGGGACACTCCAAGAGGAAGCAAAAGATCCCCAAACAACAACGTAGAGAAGCCAATGAAAAAGATATGGATAGATTTGCTAAAAGATTTTTCAAAGTTCCTCTAGATAACTCTTTTGATGAAGCTTATTATACTCATAGATTATGGATGTTTTTTTAGGGAAACAAGGGAGAAAAATGATGATATAGAGATAATGTTCAATCATCTCAGAGAGAAGATGAAGTAGGGGACTTGTCTGAGGAAGAAAAGTGATCTTGGAAACTTCGTGGTTCCATGCTTCATAAAGGGCAACGAATATCCCAACGCCTTTTGTGATATTGGATCATCAGTGAGCATTATGCCAAGAACTATGGCAGAAGATCTGAACCTGAAAGTGGAACCATCCAATGATTCTTTCGCGTTCGTAGACTTCTCAAGAGTGAACTCAAGAGGGATGGTAAAAGATATTTCAGTGCAGATTAACAACACCCTAGTCCTAGTAGACTTTCATGTGATGGACATCACGATAGATTGGAACTCTTCACTACTACTTGGGAGAGCATTCATGGCCACTGTGGGAGCTATCTGCGATATGAAGTTAAACAGGTTGTATCTATCTTTAATCAATCAAAATATTTTTTATGAACATGTCAATAATAAGAAAAAAAACTACTCTGATTGAAGTATGTGATGATGCAGAGCTTGTGGCCACATGATTTTGTGATTATGTGTTCCATGAGGAATTGGAAGACTGGAAATCGATCGACACCCAACCCACACCATCAATCGACGAGCTTGCTGATCAATAAACTATTGACACCCAGGACTCATTATTAATGGACATCCACCATTCAGGACCGATCGACACTTTCCACAACCCAGCCAACCTCGAGTACGACGAAGATTACATAGAAGAAGAAATAATCGAATACTGACGAATTGCTATGGAAGAGGTTGTTGTTTTTCATGTTTTCCATCAACTCGGGCAATCGACGTCGATTGATGGTATCCAATACTATCGATCAATACTGGGTGTAATTCTGAGTCCGAACTAGATTCAGCAGCAGAACGCGAAAGGGAGTATGGTTATCTACAACCAGATGAGTTCAACATCATAAGAGATCCAGACGGTCATGCAAGAGATATGGATGGCGGAATTCTGCATGTCACAAGAGAAGATGTGGCGGCTATACTTGCGATGGACATTGGAGCTGGGAATCTTTTCGGCCAACAGTCTGCGTATTGAGCATCGATCCACGGTCACCATACACCATCGATCGACACCCATCAGGCATACCAAGGAAACAGTGAAGCTAATGATGAATATGCTGATTACATAGAGGAAGAGCTGATTGAGTATCACGGCCTAACAATGGAAGAAGCTGGCTGGATAATGAATGTGAAAGTGGATAATCAAGCATCAATCAACAGCACCTCCTTGCCTTCAAACAACATCAAATGCAAACCAGAATAAGAGCCAAGAACGGAAGATGCAAATAATGGTTATCTCAGACTAGATGAATTTGGAATTTTCAGAGATACAGATGGACGTGCACGAGATCTCTACGGAATAATTCTAAACATACTTAAGGAGGATCTAGAAGATGCCCTTGTTATGGCCACCAGATCAGAAATTTCATTTGCACAACAACCATCGATCGATTCAGGAGTTCAACCATCGATCGACAGCAAGGAACATAAGAATGTGTCGATCCATGATCTATACACTCCCAAACATCTAAACTTGATCGACGCCAACCATCCTGCATCGATCGACACCATTCTAGGTGTAAGAGTCCATATATCTTTTGATCGATACTCCCAGGGTAAAGCCTGCACTTTTATTTTATGCAAAGAAATGAAATCAGATGAGGGGTGAGTCAGACTAGTATTCGCTAAGTTGTTGGTAGAATGAATTTGGTTGCTATGTTATGATATGGTATATAAAGTTTATTTGTGATTGACTTGATAGGATGTGGATGCAAAAAAGTAGGGTAACAGTTATATTTAGAAATTATGTGAGTCTTCAATTTTCAAAACCTCTATCACAGGTTTGTTTGCTTGAGGACAAGCAAAAGGTTAAGTATATCGGAGTTTATATAGCCTATTTAATACCAGTTTTAGGCCATGTTATGGGCTCTATTTTGGGTCTATTATGTGTGTCTAGGCTATGTTCTTAAGGTCTTTACAGGTCCAGGTACGTTTTGGATATATATGGAGATACCTGGAGCTTTTGGAACATTTAGAAGATAAGAATCCATAGGATCATTGAGAGAGTCGAAGTACAAGATAGTCATCGATCGACGTCACTATCTTGGCGTCGACCGATACTACAAGGCCATGATCGATCGATGTTGCACACTTGCCATCGATCGATGACCAGTTCGCAGACAGCCGATCTCAAGCCCAAGTTAGAGACGAGTAACGAAGATACACTGGACGAGTTTTGATCTAGATTTTAGGGTTCTATATTTATACTTTATGTATCACACACGAGGGTGGTGGCAGTGTGATGGAGAGAATGTTTTAGAGTTCTTAGTATTCTATAGTTTTAGAGTTTTTAGGAGAGAATATTCATAACTCCTTAAGGAGACTTGTATTAGAACCCCAATATTTTATTTGTGCATTATATTCAGATTATTGTTCTTACTTTAATTATGTCTGAGTAGTCATCAACTAGATTTAGGGTTGAATGATGGCAATCATGGATTAACCCAAAAGTAGGATTGCTAGGTTGAGATAATATCAATCAATTGAGTTGTGGTTAATGTTTGCATTCTAGAGTAGCTAACTAGGATCTCGAAGGTATGACATGGACGACTACGAGAGTAGGTTCTGTGCCAGAATATACTCCATTGAACTAGGTTGTTAGGCGCATGCGAGAGCTGGTCTAATTAGCTTGGTAAACTTATCAAATCTCGTTCGCACTTCCTTTTGATTTCACCATCGATCGACATTAGGCCTTAGCCGTCGATCGATGGTCTTTCCTTTTGCTCGCATACGAGAGTTGGAGTTAAAAGGGTTAGAATAGTTAATATTTGAGTTATAGAATATTTACATTTTCTTTGCTTCCTATTCTCTATAGTCAATTACGCTTGAAACCCTAGATCTAGCATATTAACATTTGCATCTAGTTAGTTTAGTAGCATATTCTCATATTTAAATTATTAGAATATTTACATATTGCATCTATACCTTATGATAAGGAATATTTCCTTAACCTGATTTATTGCTACCAATATATATAATTACATACATTAGTCTTTAGAAATAACAAATCTATTGTGTACCTTTTCTCTTTGTGGATTCGATCCCTAAGTACTACACAGGATCTCTCTTGGCAAGAGTATTGTTTTGTGTGTTAGGATTAAGGGTTAATTTGATAGTTAATTGTTTAGGATATTTATACCCTGCTATAACAATAAATACACCATGTCAAATTTGGCGTCGTTGCCGGGGAGCATTGATCGCCATTAGAAGTAATTTCTAGGATTTAGTCTAGGTTTGTTTTTACTTTCAAGTTACTGAATTCTTCTTTTTCTTTGTTTTTCACGTACATGCAAAAGAGTACCAGGAGCAAAAAGAAAAGAACTATTATTCTCAGACCCAGAGAAGCTCGAACGTACGATCCGCAAAGAAAGAAAACAAGCATCGATCGACGACATCTACTCAGCGTCGACCGACACCTCTTTACGGATCGCATTGTCCGACATCAGAACTCGAGCATTGACCGACGTTGACCACACGACATCGATCGACGAACACATACATGCATCGATCGACGACATCAAATGAGCTGAGATGGTTGCGACTATTGTATTGGTTCAGAATGAGAATGGAGACTTGTGTGATCTCAACGGTAACCTGTGTAATGCAGCAGGTTAAAAGATAGACTATTAGGGGGCTGTAATCCCTGATACGGTAGCAGAAGCAGACGCTGCAGTAGATCAAACCGTAGCTAACACCCAAGCTGCTCAGAGAAAATTGGTTGACTACAACCGTCCAGACCAGTTTTACGCCAACAGATCCGCCATTCGTCCTCCAGATTTTTAGAGAAACGATTTTGAGATCAAGCCCGCTTTCTTCGGACTTGTAGCGCAAACGCCTTACCATGGATTGCGTCATGAGTACCCTATGGATCATCTGGAGCGATTTGAGGATCTAGTGACTGCTATTAAAGCCAATGGAGTTCCTGAGGACTATCTATTATGTAAGCTCTTCAAATATTTACTTGCTGGAGAAGCTTCATATTGGCTTAAGTAGCTACCACCAGCATATCTGACATCCCAGAATGATATCAAGAACGATTTCTTGCGTAATTTCTTTGATGACGCGAAAGCAGAAGATCTAAGGAGCAAGATTGCAACTTTTTCACAAGAACCTTCAGAGTCTTTCAGAAATTCCTTGATTAGATATAAGTCATACCAGAGAGACTGTCCACATCACGGGTTCAACGAAGTGCAAATTCTTAGCACTTTCTTCAGATGTATTGGATTACAATATCAGATGGCTTTGGACACGGCTAGTGAGAGGAGTTTCAACACTAGGAGTCCAGAGGAAGCTATGAGATTGATTGAGAATCTGGCATCCAGCAGCAGTACCAAGAACACAAATTTTGAGAGAATGAAATCAGCTCCAGCTGCAATTAAGGAGCAGACTGAAGAAGTCAAGGAAAAACTGGATAGTGTTCATAAATTTCTCAAGAAGCATGTTACTTTTGCAGAAGTAGAAGCAATATAGTTTGGAGATGATGGGATTGAAGAAGAGGGTGTGAACTACATTGATGGGAATGGTTTCCAGAGACAAGGGAATCCAGGTTTCAACAGGAACTCCTATGGGACTGGTCAAAGGAGCAACTTTAATCAGAGCTTACAGCGAAGGCCCTTCAACAACAACATAACTTATGGATCTTCGTAATACCAGAAACCTGAAAAAGCTAAGGAAAGCAAGATTGAAGCAATGGTTGATTGAGCTTTAGAGGGACATCAAAAGATGACTGTGGATTTCAATGGGAAGATAGATGGTTTGTACCTCAACCTCAATACCAAGTTCGAAAACCTTAGCACCCATGTGAAGAAATTGGAGAATCAAGTGATGCAAACAAGTGAATCCATTAGGAGGCATGAGATCATGATCTGGAGAAAATAGAGGCTGGACAAAAGCACCACGTCAATGCATTGATTGACGATGATTTCTGGCAGGAAGTTAAGATAAAGAAGCCCCATGAAGAATATTTTTGTATGGAAAATTCCATATCACTCGGCACTTCTCTTCCGCATCGATCGACACCGAGTAATGGGCATCGATCGACGGCTAGTCCTGCAGTATCAGTGGCTTCGTGTGAATCGACTAAAGTCGATCGACGCAGAACTCAGAAAATCGATCGGCATGGAGATAGAAGCGTCGATCGAAAATGTGACCTCAGCATCGCTCGACAGAGGAGAAACCCAGCTCGATTCCGAACCTCAATGCAAGTCTGATTGTGCGCCCAACTATAAAAATTTCAGAACATAATACAGACACGTCTAAAGGTATGGATCTTGATAGAGAAGATGAGGGACACTCCAAGAGGAAGCAAAAGATCCCCAAACAACAACGTAGAGAAGCCAATGAAAAAGATATGGATAGATTTGCTAAAAGATTTTTCAAAGTTCCTCTAGATAACTCTTTTGATGAAGCTTATTATACTCATAGATTATGGATGTTTTTTTTAGGGAAACAAGGGAGAAAAATGATGATATAGAGATAATGTTCAATCATCTCAGAGAGAAGATGAAGTAGGGGACTTGTCTGAGGAAGAAAAGTGATCTTGGAAACTTCGTGGTTCCATGCTTCATAAAGGGCAACGAATATCCCAACGCCTTTTGTGATATTGGATCATCAGTGAGCATTATGCCAAGAACTATGGCAGAAGATCTGAACCTGAAAGTGGAACCATCCAATGATTCTTTCGCGTTCGTAGACTTCTCAAGAGTGAACTCAAGAGGGATGGTAAAAGATATTTCAGTGCAGATTAACAACACCCTAGTCCTAGTAGACTTTCATGTGATGGACATCACGATAGATTGGAACTCTTCACTACTACTTGGGAGAGCATTCATGGCCACTGTGGGAGCTATCTGCGATATGAAGTTAAACAGGTTGTATCTATCTTTAATCAATCAAAATATTTTTTATGAACATGTCAATAATAAGAAAAAAAACTACTCTGATTGAAGTATGTGATGATGCAGAGCTTGTGGCCACATGATTTTGTGATTATGTGTTCCATGAGGAATTGGAAGACTGGAAATCGATCGACACCCAACCCACACCATCAATCGACGAGCTTGCTGATCAATAAACTATTGACACCCAGGACTCATTATTAATGGACATCCACCATTCAGGACCGATCGACACTTTCCACAACCCAGCCAACCTCGAGTACGACGAAGATTACATAGAAGAAGAAATAATCGAATACTGACGAATTGCTATGGAAGAGGTTGTTGTTTTTCATGTTTTCCATCAACTCGGGCAATCGACGTCGATTGATGGTATCCAATACTATCGATCAATACTGGGTGTAATTCTGAGTCCGAACTAGATTCAGCAGCAGAACGCGAAAGGGAGTATGGTTATCTACAACCAGATGAGTTCAACATCATAAGAGATCCAGACGGTCATGCAAGAGATATGGATGGCGGAATTCTGCATGTCACAAGAGAAGATGTGGCGGCTATACTTGCGATGGCCATTGGAGCTGGGAATCTTTTCGGCCAACAGTCTGCGTATTGAGCATCGATCCACGGTCACCATACACCATCGATCGACACCCATCAGGCATACCAAGGAAACAGTGAAGCTAATGATGAATATGCTGATTACATAGAGGAAGAGCTGATTGAGTATCACGGCCTAACAATGGAAGAAGCTGGCTGGATAATGAATGTGAAAGTGGATAATCAAGCATCAATCAACAGCACCTCCTTGCCTTCAAACAACATCAAATGCAAACCAGAATAAGAGCCAAGAACGGAAGATGCAAATAATGGTTATCTCAGACTAGATGAATTTGGAATTTTCAGAGATACAGATGGACGTGCACGAGATCTCTACGGAATAATTCTAAACATACTTAAGGAGGATCTAGAAGATGCCCTTGTTATGGCCACCAGATCAGAAATTTCATTTGCACAACAACCATCGATCGATTCAGGAGTTCAACCATCGATCGACAGCAAGGAACATAAGAATGTGTCGATCCATGATCTATACACTCCCAAACATCTAAACTCGATCGACGCCAACCATCCTGCATCGATCGACACCATTCTAGGTGTAAGAGTCCATATATCTTTTGATCGATACTCCCAGGGTAAAGCCTGCACTTTTATTTTATGCAAAGAAATGAAATCAGATGAGGGGTGAGTCAGACTAGTATTCGCTAAGTTGTTGGTAGAATGAATTTGGTTGCTATGTTATGATATGGTATATAAAGTTTATTTGTGATTGACTTGATAGGATGTGGATGCAAAAAAGTAGGGTAACAGTTATATTTAGAAATTATGTGAGTCTTCAATTTTCAAAACCTCTATCACAGGTTTGTTTGCTTGAGGACAAGCAAAAGGTTAAGTATATCGGAGTTTATATAGCCTATTTAATACCAGTTTTAGGCCATGTTATGGGCTCTATTTTGGGTCTATTATGTGTGTCTAGGCTATGTTCTTAAGGTCTTTACAGGTCCAGGTACGTTTTGGATATATATGGAGATACCTGGAGCTTTTGGAACATTTAGAAGATAAGAATCCATAGGATCATTGAGAGAGTCGAAGTACAAGATAGTCATCGATCGACGTCACTATCTTGGCGTCGACCGATACTACAAGGCCATGATCGATCGATGTTGCACACTTGCCATCGATCGATGACCAGTTCGCAGACAGCCGATCTCAAGCCCAAGTTAGAGACGAGTAACGAAGATACACTGGACGAGTTTTGATCTAGATTTTAGGGTTCTATATTTATACTTTATGTATCACACACGAGGGTGGTGGCAGTGTGATGGAGAGAATGTTTTAGAGTTCTTAGTATTCTATAGTTTTAGAGTTTTTAGGAGAGAATATTCATAACTCCTTAAGGAGACTTGTATTAGAACCCCAATATTTTATTTGTGCATTATATTCAGATTATTGTTCTTACTTTAATTATGTCTGAGTAGTCATCAACTAGATTTAGGGTTGAATGATGGCAATCATGGATTAACCCAAAAGTAGGATTGCTAGGTTGAGATAATATCAATCAATTGAGTTGTGGTTAATGTTTGCATTCTAGAGTAGCTAACTAGGATCTCGAAGGTATGACATGGACGACTACGAGAGTAGGTTCTGTGCCAGAATATACTCCATTGAACTAGGTTGTTAGGCGCATGCGAGAGCTGGTCTAATTAGCTTGGTAAACTTATCAAATCTCGTTCGCACTTCCTTTTGATTTCACCATCGATCGACATTAGGCCTTAGCCGTCGATCGATGGTCTTTCCTTTTGCTCGCATACGAGAGTTGGAGTTAAAAGGGTTAGAATAGTTAATATTTGAGTTATAGAATATTTACATTTTCTTTGCTTCCTATTCTCTATAGTCAATTACGCTTGAAACCCTAGATCTAGCATATTAACATTTGCATCTAGTTAGTTTAGTAGCATATTCTCATATTTAAATTATTAGAATATTTACATATTGCATCTATACCTTATGATAAGGAATATTTCCTTAACCTGATTTATTGCTACCAATATATATAATTACATACATTAGTCTTTAGAAATAACAAATCTATTGTGTACCTTTTCTCTTTGTGGATTCGATCCCTAAGTACTACACAGGATCTCTCTTGGCAAGAGTATTGTTTTGTGTGTTAGGATTAAGGGTTAATTTGATAGTTAATTGTTTAGGATATTTATACCCTGCTACAACAATAAACACACCATGTCAATAACTGAACCATTCCCTAAAAAAAATACAATTTACAAAGTTAGCGAACAAAAACTTCTTGTTTGATAATAGTATGAAAGTATACTTTCAAAGAAGTCTACACTTATCAGCTAACTACATAGTCAAACTAAAAAGTTGATAGTTTATAATTATAAAAGATTATCTTTTGAAAATAGTATAAGACCATTAGGATTAACTAACACGCACTGAAACTGAAAATTCATTATGAATAATACACAAATCCACTTTTTATAGAGTTTCTATGTAGACTTCATTTTTAGTCTACATAATAATAAACTTTCTTTTCAGTTTACGTGTGTAGACTGTCAACTAGGATTTGACTTTCAAAAGTAGATTTCATTTACAATCTACATTTTTTTATTTTTGAATAGGTTAGTTTTTGCAATTGATCAAATTTGACTTTCTACAAATAGATTGAGATGGATGTCTACACATGTCTAGACTTCACTTGAAGTCTACTTCCAAATTCAATAGGTTAGTTTTTGCATTTAACAAAAATAAAATAATAGACTTCATATACAGTCTACGTTTTTTTCTGAGATTAGTAGACTGAATAAGAAGTCTACACTTTTTTTGTTTTAGTCAACATTTCAACATGTTAGTCAAATAAAAAACTAACAGATTCAACGTAATCAAGGTTTTGGTCAAATGCAAAACTCGCCTTTTGTAGACTTCAAGAACAGTCTACATAATGTAGACTTCTAATGAAGTCTATATGAAAAGTCAAAAGATTCCCAAAGTTTGGTCAAATGAAAAAAATAACCTCTTTACATAGAATTCATAGTAAGTCTACTTACGTTTTTTTGTTTTTGTTTTCAAAAGTTAAGGCGTAGACATCTAGGGAAGTCTTTTTTACAAAAAAAAAAATTATTTTGGTCAATTGCAAAAGTAACATATGCGTTGAAAAGTAGACTGCATCGTTAGTCTACACATATGCATAGACATACAAAAATTCTACTATCTCGACATAGATCTGAAAAATGATGAAAATCATGTAAATAGTTACCTTTTCCGGTGTAAAGCTCGTTTCCACCATTTACTACTGTCCAAGCTCCAAATATGACCAAAAAAGAACCACCTTTGTCGACTCAAAATTTAATAAATTTGAAAATATGAAAGTTTAGCTTAACAAAATGAAAGTTATGGGAGTTTTAGATGGAAAAATTGCGAGGAAATGAGAGAAAATGAAGATTTGTTGGTTTAGAAAGAGAAAAAATGGTTATAAATTGAATTCTTGAGCTTTTAAGAGCTCAAAAATGGTGGTTCATGGTGGTTGGAAATTGGTGATAATGTCATTGTTGTAAATAAGAAGAAATATTTAGGGTGTAACAAGTTCTTTCTTATTTTCGAAATAATTAAATAATTAATTAATAATGGTAATTTTGTAAATAAATCAAAAATATAAGGAGGGTTAACTTTCAAGGGTGAATAGTAATGACAAAAAATGTTGGTTTTGGGGTTGACTTGAAATTGTAGGTTGGTTTTGAAAAATATATATTTTTCTAATGAGTGAGTATGTAGTTATTTTTTTAGGTTTATGTTAATTATATTCAGAAATATATGATTTACTATAAAAACTATTAATATAATTATATTTAAAATTGTTATATAATTGTTTCTGCGGTATCCTATGTATTTATATATAGAGTAAATAAAATTATAATGTAATCTATGATATTTAATTGTTTCTATAAACATATAATGTTAATTAATCTATATTTAAGATGTTTGATTGTGTTTTGGTGACATATATTAGATTAGGTCGTTCTATGATTTGTTTCCTTTTTAAAACTTTAATTAAATTAAAAAAAATTCAAAACCAACAACCAATCAAATTAAGAGAATTAGTTTTAATCTTCACATGTGAATGACAGATAAACAAAATCAACTTATGTGATGATGTGATCATGGCTGAACCAAGAGCTGATACAGAGTTGGATGAGCTAAATGAGAGTGACACTCAACCAGGAGCTGAATGAGAGTGACACTCAACCAGGAGCTGAATTAGAGCTGGATAGCAATGATACTTGACCAGAAGCTGGAAAGAAGGCTGCTCCGCCCAAATCCAAATTTGTTGATGCATCTGATAACTTCTTTTCAGCACAAAAGGATAAGACCCATTCTCACTTTCTAAAGGACCCATGACGAGATTCAGGACCAGAAGATTGGAGAAATCAATTGGTTGTTTGGTTTACACTAAAACATAACCAAAATCAGAAGAAAACCAAGTCAAGGATTCAACCCACCTATTCAACTTCTCAGTCTTCGAAAGTGCTTAGTATTCTGCCTTATTCTTCCTAGTTTTTACACAAGTTTTTGTTTCAATTTCCCAGAGTCTTTGGCGTGTAAAGACTTGTCTTTCTTCTTTATAAACCCATGTAATCTCTGAGAATAAATCAATCACTTCTTTTATTAAATCTTTCTACAAAGCTTGTGATTCCTTTGTTCAGTTTCTGGACATCGATTTGGCCAGGAGAGTGATCTCCCTAAGCTTTGGTCTTGTTCACTAGTGGGGCTGCCTCTCACGGACTAAGACCACCAGCAGGTGTCTGATCATTCTGCAGATCATCCACTGAAGCCATCTCTATCATCAGCCACCATTCCCCCTTCTATCATTCAACAACTCGATCATCATACAATCAGTGTAAGTAACCTGATCCATCACCACCACAACTGTCTAGATCGACCCTCAAGAGCATCCTTAGGGCTTGTACTTGACCAAGGACTCATCAAGTGGTATCAGAGAAGCTTAAGGGCGTCTGATCAAAAGGGGTTTGTGTCGATTCATATCTTTCTTTCTCTTGGTTTTGGGAACCTATTTTCTTCTGTTTCTCTGCAATCTCTTTTATGTTCTTCTCTATCTATCTGTTGTAGCTAGGTTGAACCAATCCATAGAAAAAAAGTGTTGATTGAGGACAAATCCGATCATAAGAAAAAAAAGAGATTGAGGAGAAATCCAATCTAGAAACAAAACAGAAGTTTGATCAAAGAGAAAGTCGATCAGGATTTGGTGAAATCAACCTAGCAAAGAATCTCTTAATTACGTCTATCTATTTCTTTGGGGTTTTGGGTTGATTTCTTTCTGGCTAAATTTGTTTGTTTGGTTACTGAACTCCTGGAATCACAGAGAACTACTGGGTGCAACTAAACACTTGAGAGAAAACACCAGTGAGGCTTCGGCTAACCTTATATGTACTAACCTTTCTTGTTGAGCTTCTTAACAGGAAATCATGTCTGATGGTAGCGGAGAAGAGGAGATATCTTCCCCTAAACTTGATAAACTGCAGATGGAGGCTATGATGTGTTACATGATGAATGAGTTTAACAAAAGTCTAGATTTTCATAAAAACCCAACTGATGGTATCTGGGGTACTTCTTCACAGGTTAGTAAAGCAGCCAGAGAGAACATGAGAGGCAAGAGAGTGGCCGCAGGAGGATCTGAGGACAACTACTCATCTTCTGGGAGGAGTTCAGATGAAGTGAAATCAGTGAGAACAGCATCTCAGACCAGGACCCATATTCACCGAGCACCCAGAGAACAACCTGATGATAGCCTTTGCAATCTCAAGCTCAGAATATCATATTTTAGTGGTAAGAATGATCCAGATGCCTACTTGGAGTGGGAAAAGAAGATAGAGCTGGCGTTTGATTGTCAAAACTACTCGGAGCCAAAGGAAGTAAGGCTTGTTGTTACTGAATTTGATGGATATGCACTTCATTGGTGGGATCAGATTTTCACCACCAGGCGCATGATAGGAGAACCACAGGTAGCTTCCTGGTATGAACTCAAAACTATCATGAAGAGACGGTTTGTTCCTAGTCACTACAATAGAGAGGTTCATCAAAAGCTAAGGAGGCTCACTCAAGGCAGCAGGAGTGTTGAAGACTAATATCAAGAGATGTAGATCCTTATGATCAAATCTGCTGTAGATGAAGTTTCTGATGCAACAATGGCTTGATTCCAGGCTGGTCTTAACCGAGACATTCATGACCGTTTGGAGATGCAGGAGTATGCAGACATTTATGAGCTTCTTCACAAGGCTGTTATTATTGAGCATCAATTGAAGATAAAGTCTACTCCAAAAGGTTCTTATGGCAATAACTTCAGGTCATCCAAAACCAAGGAAGACAAAGTCTTTGTCAAGCCAAAGGTAGAAACAAAGGGTTATCCATGAGATGACAAGGGCAAGACACCAGCTACCAGAACCAGAGATGTTAAGTGCTTCAAGTACCATGGTTTTGGACACTACACCAACGAGTGCACCAAAAAGAAGGTCATGATCTTACTTGAGAATGGTGAATTGATCTCTGAGGATGAGAAGGCTGAGGTTACTGATGAAGAATTTATAGACTATCCAGCTCGTGGAGAACTTCTCGTTACAAGGAGATCACTGAAAGTTCAATCCAAACCAGAAGAGAATGATCAAAGGGAGAATCGTTTTCATACCCGTTGCAATGTTTATGATAAAATCTGTAGTTTGATTATAGATGGTGGGAGTTGTACTAACGTTGCTAGTGAATCTCTTTTAGAAAAGCTTGGATTGAAGACTGGCAAACATCCTAGACCATATTTACTGCAATGGCTGAATGAGGACGACGAACTGAGGGTCACAAAACAAGTATTGGTTCCTATAACCATTGGAAGGTACCAGGATGAGATTGTGTGTGATGTTCTGCCCATAGACTCCAGCCATATCCTGTTGGGAAGCCCTTGGCAGTTTGACAAGAAGGCCATTCATGATGGGTTCACAAACCACCATTCTTTCAGCCATAGAGACAAGAAGATTTTTCTTGCATCCTTGTCTCCCCAAGAGGTTCATGAGGATCAACTACAACTTAAGCTCATGCGACAAGAAGACAATGGCAAAGAGAAACCAACTGATGGAAAGAAAAACAAGGAGATACACCTCATAGCCAAAAACAGTGAGGTTAAAAAAGCTATGTATCTCTAAAAATCTATGCTTTTGTTTGTCTTTGAAGGTGCACTAACGTCCTCTTATGACCTTGCACTGACTCTTCCGAGTGAACTTAAGTTTCTAGTGCAGGAATATGGTGATGTGTTTCTGGATGAGAATCCCAAAGGATTTCCTCCTATACGTGGAATTGAGCACCAAATAGACTTGGTTCTGAGAGCCTCCCATCCAAACCGCCCTGCCTACAGAACCAATCCTGAGGAGACCAAAGAACTTCAGAGGCAAGTTGATGAACTGATCGAGAAGGGCCACATCAGAGAAAGCATGAGCCCATGTGCAGTACCAGTACTCCTTGTGCCAAAGAATGATGGAAGCTGGCGCATGTGTGTGGATTGCAGAGCCATCAAAAATATCACTGTAAAGTATAGACATCATATCCCTAGACTTGATGATATGTTAGATGAGCTATATGGTTCTTGTGTGTTCTCTAAGAAAGATTTGAAAAGTGGTTATCATAAAATTAGGATGAACGACGGTGATGATTTGAAAGTTGTTTTCAAAACTAAGCATGGGTTTTATGAATGATTAGTAATGCAATTTAGGCTCACAAATGCACCTAGACATTCATGAGGCTGATGAACCACGTTTTGAGATCATTCATTGGGCATTTTGTCTTGTTTATTTTGGATTTACAGCAAAAGCATGAATGAACGCGTGAATCACTTAAAATATGTTCTAGAAGTGCTTAGGAGAGACTCTTTGTTTTCCAACTTTAAGAAATGTACTTTTGGGACAGATCACCTTGTGTTTCTAGGCTTTGTTTTAACAGCTCAGGGAATCAAAGTAGATGAGGAGAAGGTCAAAGCAATTCGAGATTGGCCAAGTCCTAAGAACTTGAGTGGGGTTAAGAGTTTCCATGTCCTTGCTGGTTTCTACAGAAGATTTGTAAAAGATTTCAATACCATAGCTGCACCTCTTACTGAAGTTATCAAGAAGACTGTGAGGTTTAAGTGGGGGAAAGAACAAAAGGAAGCCTTCCAAACTTTGAAAGGGAAGTTAACTAATGCTCCTTTGTTAGTTCTTCCTGACTTTGTTAAGACAATTTAAATTGAATGTGATGCTTCTGATGTAAGTATTGGAGCTGTTCTGATGCAGGAAAAGAGGCCAATAGCCTACTTCAGTGAGAAACTAAGTGAAGCAATGCTGAATTACCCAACCTATGACAAAGAACTCTATGCTTTGATTAGGGCACTCCAAACGTTGCAGCACTATCTTTGGCCAAAGGAGTTTGTTATACATACTGATCATGAGTCTTTGAAGCACTTAAAAGGACAGCACAAGCTCAACAAGAGACACGCCAGATGGGTAAAGTTTCTGGAAACCTTTCCTTATGTGATCCATTACAAGCAAGGTAAGGAAAACATTGTGACTGAGGCACTGTACAGAAGGTACACCCTCTTCACCTCTATGGAACCTAAACTTCTAGGATTTGAACAAATAAAATCTTAGTATGAAAATGATCAAGATTTTAAAATCCAATTTGAGGAAAGCAAGAAACATACCAGTGGGAAGTTTTATCAAGTTGATGGTTTTCTTTTTTATGAAAATCGACTTTGTCTACCTAACTGTTCTTTGAGAGAGTTGTATGTCAGGGAAGCACATGGAGGAGGGTTGATGGGGGACTTGGGAGTTGTCAAAACACTCGCAACTTTAAAGGAGCACTTCTATTGGCCAACCTTGAGAAGAGATTTGGAGAGAATATGCGGCAGATGTGTGATTTGCACCCAAGCCAAGGCCAAATCTCGACCTCAAGGTTTGTATACCCCTCTCCCAATTCCTTATGCTCCATGGGTTGATATATCAATGGATTTTGTGCTTGGATTGCCTAGGACTAGAAAGGGTAAAGATTCAGTCTTCGTAGTTGTTGATAAATTCTCAAAGATGGGTCACTTCATTCCATGTCACAAAACGGATGATGCTTTGATGGTTGCTGATCTTTTCTTTAGAGAAGTTGTTCGTTTGCATGGCATGCCTAGAAAATCGTATCTGATAGGGATACTAAATTTCTAAGTCATTTTTTGAAAACATTATGGTCTAAGCTTGGGACAAAGTTGAAATTTTCTACTACTTGTCATCCTCAAACTGATGGACAAACTGAAATATTTAACAGATCTTTGTCTACTCTCTTGCGTGTTGTGATTAAAAAGAACATCAAAACTTGGGAAGATTGTCTCCCACATGTTGAGTCTGCATACAACCATTCTGTCAATAATGCTACCAAATTCTCACCATTTCAAATTGTTTATGGTTTTAATCCATTGACTCCTTTGGATTTGATACCATTACCTCTTACAGAGCAGACTAACCTTTTATCAAATCTTTATACAAAGCTTATGATTCCTTTGTTCAGTTTCTGGACATCGATTTGGCCAGGAGAGCGATCTCCCTAAGCCTTGGTCTTGTTCACTAGTGGGGCTGCCTCTCATGGACAAAGACCACCAGCAAGTGTCTGATCATTCCGTAAATCATCCACTGAAGCCATCTCTATCATCGACCACCATTCCCCCTTCTATCATTCAACAACTCGTTCATCATACAATCAGTGTTAGTAACCTGATCCATCACCACCACAACTGTCTAGATCGAATCTCAAGAGCATCCTTAGGGCTTGTCCTTGACCAAGGACTCATCAAGACTTCTCAATTAATATATATAGAATGATTTTTATAGAATTCTATTTGCTCAACCATGTGGGCTTGTAGGTAGTATATTAACCAATTAGGACAGGAAGAGTTGTAATAACATGTTTTTATAAGTAAAATAAAATGATCAAGAAGGAAAATGAAATGCATTTCCTATAGAAGGTGAAAAAAAACCATTATTTTGAGTTATGATAAAACTAGGTTAAGATTCACGCCATGCGCGGGATGAACATTCGTTATACAATATTTTTTACATACACTATTATTTATTTTTCATTTTATATATTATAAAATAATAAATAATATATATATATTAAATAATTTAGAAGCAAGTAAATATTACATATATAATTAAATTAACATAAACACATAAATATAAATAATAACTCTTTTTATTTATAATCTTTTCATAATAAATAAATTAAAACAATCATATTTACATATTTTCTATTTTGTGTAGTTAAACTTAAAGCATATATACATACATATATGGTATACTTTTAATATGTTTATCAATTAAATAAGACATTGTATTCATAAGAATTTATGATCATTTGTATTTTTTTTTAAATTAAACTGCTGTAAACAAAAATTTCAATGTGAACTTTTAATAATTTTAGTAATTTATAATCATATTAAAAAATTCAATACAAATTGTAAAATTAAAATATATTTTTTTCAGTACTTGTTCAATGCAAATTTAAGAACTAAATATTTATTTTTATATATTATATAATTTAATTTAAGCAGTATTAAAATATATATACTTTTAATATTAAGATATATTAAATGAGAATTCATATTCATATAGTTTTATGATCAATTTGTATCTTGTTATAACAAAAATTTAAACCGATAATCAAAAAATTTCAAAACTGAAACTTTTAATAATTTAGTAACTTAAGTTATTCTTTAAAATTTAAAATATAACATATACAAAATACTATTTTTTTATTATATGGAGAATATGATTGTTTAACATATTTTAATTAGCACAAGATTAAACAAAATGATGAATGATATAAAAATTGTTACAAAATCTTTATTGTTTAAAAGCATTAATTAGAATATATATACTCTAAGCATATTAGGTGATTCCGTAGTTTATTTTTATGGAAATATGAAAACATCCTTTTGTACATTAATAATTAATTTAGGATTACTCTAATAAAAATCATAGTATATGCTTAGATGGACCAAATTAATTTTTTCGTGTTTCTAAGAATCATTCTATTGATGACAAGTGTCATAAATAAAAACTAGTGTTTTATATGCGCACCCGTGCGGTTTTTTGTTTTTATTTTTATATATAAATATTTATTTCGTCTAAGTTATATATATATATATATATATATATGTATTTAATTTAGTTGTATTAATGTATTAAATAATTACTTAATATGACATTTGTAAACATAATAATTTTATATTGAGTAATTTTATTTTGTAAACCTTCAGTTGTATTACCCACATTTTATGATACTGTATAACAAAAAAAGGTTATATACTATTCAAAATCTGGTCCTCCATATTTTCTACTCTTCAAACATTTATAATAGTGAATTTACATTTGGTTATATGAAAATATATGTAAATAATACAATTATATATTAATTTATATTTTATGTCTATATTATATAAATCATTTTAATGTGAATTTTGATATTAGTTATTACTAATAGACAATGAAAATATAATTATATATATTTAAAACAATATTGTATTTTGAATATACCTAAATCGGTTTAGGTGGTGAATTTGTGATTTTTTTGTCATGCTTATTAATTAGTGATAAAATATAATATTAATATATCTAAATCAAGTTTTCATGTTTTAAGTTTATTTACCTAATAAATATAGAATTGATTTTTCAATTTTATTATTAGTTATTTTAAGTTTATGTTCTAACATTAATTAGTTTGAAAATCAATTCAAATATGATTTTTAGTTTTCTAATTAGATAAAAAGGATAAAAAATGCAAAAATTTAGAATGGTAGTTTTTTGTGGCATTAAAGTGTAATTAAAAAGTTTTTTAGTTTAAAATAAATTTAAGAAATGATTTAATAAATTAGAAAAAAACATGGATTGCTTTAATGTAGGGTTATTAAATACTTCAGTGTCATTGCTTTGTATATATATTACAAGTTTTAGGGGTATTTCTTATTTGTACTTCCATTTTAATAAGATAGACTAGACTTTGATCCGCGCAACTGCATGGATATTTTTTTTTTATTTGTTTATACTAAATAATGCTTTTGTAATAATTAATCATATTACATTGAGTAATTTTTGTATGTTAACAATCTATTGTGTCATAGATATTTGGTACCAGATAAACAAATCCAAAATCTTACAATACTAAAAGTTGAATAAGATCAACTCTCAATGTGTCCACGTCGACATTTTAATTCAAACCACTTATGAGTTGCCACGTTTTCTTAAACTCCACGTCATTTACAAAATTGGACAAGCAAAACCATTTCGTATGCATTTTTGAGGCTTGAGTTCTTTTAGTATTGTTTTCCTAACATAAGCCCATTCTCAGCCCACAACTATGGTGTCCCGTCTCTTCGTCTACTGCGATACCCTAACCTCACCGCATGTTTCAATTCACCGGTGTAACGGCTCCCGTCCACAGCAAGGATACATCAAAACGTATTCATTACTGATTCATTGTAGCAATTCAAGGTCACACTAGCTCTTCACATCCCTTATCTTCCCCCAATATATTTGTCTCTGATGTTTGCTTCTTTTATGATCTCTTCACATCCCGTACATTCACCCTGTTAGAATTGAGAAAATATGAAGAGAATAGAAGGGAATTGATAAGTTTGGATGATATAAGGGTGAAGAACAAGAGAGAGATGAACAAGAGAGAGTTTCTGGACAGAGTAAGAGAGAGGAGAGATGATGGACGAAAATGAAGAGAATAGAGAGAAGGGAGAGATTGTCTCCTTGTCTTGCTTCATTCAGAGTGCTTACAATATATAGGCAACATGCCTAACACAGAAAAGATTAAACAAAGAGTAAAATACACAAGAAGACAACACACTGATCAAGAGATAGTGACAGGTCCTCAACAGCTTCTAGCCTTAAGCAGAACATGTGATCTTCTTATTTAAATCCATTCAAACTCTTCCTGCTGGTCAACCAAAGGCCCCAACGTCTCTTTTGCCTCTGAGACAAGTGTTTGGCACACAAGCTACCTTCCTTGACTTGCAATCCAAGCTAGGTTATCTTTGGTGAGTTGCACGAACAAAATATAAAAGACTCGACCAGATTGTTTCTTCTTCCTTATCTTCAACTCTTTGGTTCTTCATATCAATACTCCCCCTCAAGCTTGACACTAGGGATTGGTCAAGCTTGGAAACATGAAGAACTTCCCTCATTAAAACCTTAATGTGCAAAACCCAGTGGGATAAAAACACACTAAGGAAAAAGAGTAGAAGCCTTCATGTTAGGAGAGTCAGTGAGAAGTGAGGTCTATGAGTCCCAACTTAGAGTGGATGAACTCACAGACTTTGGTGCATGCTGCCTTGGTAAAGATGTCAGCTAACTGGTCTTCACTTCTTGTATAACAAGGTAGGATTATTTGTTTCTCCACAGCTTGTCTAACCTTGTGGCAGTCTACTTCAATATGTTTGGTCCTTTCATGGAAGACTGAGTTGCTGGCAATGTGAATGGCTGCCTGATTGTCACAATGCATTGTGATTGGTGATGTAATCTCGATACCCAAGTCTCCAAGAAGTCCCTTGATCCATATCAACTCATTGGTGAGCTTCCTCATAGCTCTATACTCTGCCTCAGCACTTGAACAAGATACAACCTTATGTTTCTTGCTCTTCCAAGTCACCAAGTTGCCTCCAATGAATGTGCAATATCCAGTAGTTGATCTCCTATCAATCCTATCTCCTGCCCAATCAGCATCACAATACCCTACAATTTCTGTACTTCCGTTGCACCCCATCCACACACCTTGACCTGGAGCCTCTCTCAGATACCTCATGATCCTTTCAACCATGTTCCAATGGTGAACCTTAGGCGCCTGCATATTTTGGCTGACTTGGTTAACAACAAAGCAGATGTCTGGTCTTGTAATGGTTAGGTAAATGAGTTTCCCAACCATCCTTCTATACTTCTTCATATCAGCAAATGGAGTGTCCTCAAACTCCCCTTCTCGCAGAACCTTGTAGCCATCTTCAAGGGGAGTCTTAGCTGTTCTTCCTCCAAGGTTTCCTGCCTCACTCAACAGATCAAGTGCATACTTCCTTTGAGACAAGAAGAGTCCTTCCTTGGATCGACATACTTCAATACCCAAAAAGTACTTAAGCTCTCCAAGATCCTTGATGTCAAACACAGACTTTAAGAAGGCTTTGGTGGCTTGGATTCCATCTTTGTCACTACCAGTGATGATAATGTCATCCACATACACCAAGATGACCACAATGCCTCTTTGACCAGGGAGAGTAAATAGAGTGTGATCAGCCTCCGATTTTTTGAATCCTCTTCCATTTAATGTAGTGCTCAGCTTGTGGTACCAAGCTCTTGGAGATTGCTTCAGTCCATAAATGGCCTTCTTGAGTCTTAGGACATTTCCAGGCTTGACCAAATGCTCTAGACCAGGAGGAGGATGCATGTAGACCTCATCTTCTAACTCTCCTTGAAGGAAAGCATTCTTGACATCCATCTGCCACAATTCCCATTCCAAATTTGTTGCAAGTGATAGAATAATCCGGATTGTATGCAGCTTGGCTACTGGTGCAAATGTATCCACATAGTCCTCTCCATATGTTTGAGTGAAGACACTTGCAACTAGTCTTGACTTCTTCCTCTCCTCCTTGCCATTTGGTAAGTACTTGATAGTAAACACCCATTTGCTTGATACAGCTTTCTTGCCCTTTGGGAGTTCACTCTCATACCAAGTGTCATTGTTGATCATGGCGTTAGTCTCATCCCCAATTGAGTCTCTCCATTCCTCAATTTCCATTGCTTCCTCGTAAGATCTTGGTACATACCCTTGATCTAAGCCACTGATGAAAGCTTGGTGCTCAGGTGGAAATTGCGCAAAAGAACATACTGCTGAGATTGGATGAGCTACGGCTTGACTGTTGTAGTAGACTCTTGTGTTTACCCAGTTGGAAGGATCCCTCTTGATCCTTGTACTCCTTCTCAGTGGTTGAACCTGGTATTGTTCTTCTTGCTGCTCTTCGTCCTCATGAACTTGAGCAGCCTCCAGTTCTTGTACACTCTCCTGATTATGAACATCTGAACCTTGTTGCTGTTCTGGTTCTTGTTCATTGCCCCCCTCAGGATCAGGATGAGTGACTTCCACAAGTTCTTCTGTTGATGTAGGAGAGGAGCTCGTGTCAGCCTTCTCTTTTTGAAAACTGATGCCAAGACTTTCCATGATATTTCTCAGGTTATTGGCACGGTTTGAGTCTTGGGACAGGTCCTTGAGTTCATCCCAATTCTTCTGATCATAAAACCCTTTTCCTTCCATGAACTTCACATCTCTGGACACAACCACTCTTCTTGTTTCAGGATTGTAGCACTTGTATCCCTTTTGTGTAGAGGAGTAGCCAACAAACATACACTTCATGCTCTTTGCTTCTAGCTTGTTCCTTTGCTCTCCTGGTATCAGAACAAAGCAGGTACATCCAAACACTCTAAGATGATGAATGGATGGTCTGGTTTGGTTCATCACTTCATAAGGAGAGATATCCTTCAGCACCTTGGTAGGAATTCGATTGATCAGGTAGCATTTTGTCACCACAACATCATTCCAGAACATATTAGGACATTTGCATGGAACATCATTGACCTAGCCACTTCCATAAGATGCCTTGTTCTTCCTTTCAGCCACTCCATTCTGCTGAGGTGTGTATGGGCAGCTTGTTTGATGAACTATTCCATGCTTGGCCAAGTGATTTTTGAAGGCATGACTTGTATATTCACCTCCATTGTCTGATCTCAGTACCTTCACATTCGCCTTAAAATGATTAGTAACATAAGACTGAAAGTTTATGAAAGCATCTAACACTCTATCTTTTGATGGCAGCAATGTCAGCCAAGTGTACTTGGACTTTTCATCAATGAAAGTCACAAAGTACTTATGGTTATCTCTAGACACACATGGAGAGCACCAAACATCAGAGTGAACTAGGTCAAAGCACTTCTCATAGACTGTTACTGATGTGGGAAAGACAGACTTGCAATATTTTCCTAATATGCAAGCTTCACATTCCAAATGATCAAAGGGCATCAAATCAGGCATTATCAGTCCTAATGCACATGAGTGTGGATGACCTAGTCTAGCATGCCAAGTATTACTATCACACGCAGATGAGCTATTCATGCATAAAGGAGAAGAGAGGTTAGTAGGCTTAGTCTTTTGGAGATGGTATAGACCATCCTGGCTGTTTCCTTCTCCAATCACTCTTCCTGTCTCAAGATCCTGAAACTCAACATCATTTGGCCTAAACACCACCTGAGAATTCAAGTCCACTGTGGCTTTCTTCACAGAGAGTAAGTTCGATGCAAAACCAGGCATGTAAAAGGTAGTAGACTCTCTATCAAACAACCTAAGATTCCCAATTCCTTCTATCTTCACCTTATCTCCATTTGCTATTATAACATTCCCAAGAGCAGGTCTAACATTGCTAATAAGACTCCTATCACTAATCATATGGTGACTAGCCCCTGAGTCTATTATAATTGGTTTAGAGATAGGAAAGTGATCACCAGACTTCCTGGACGAGATGATGGCTTTGGCAGCTTTGATTAGTGGCTCAATCTCACTCATGCTGATAGGACTATCAGTTATCCTAGCTTTCCCATGCACTGCTTTTCCATTGGCTTCACTTATGAGGGCAGAATACATAGATTGGCCCTTCAGAACCTCTAGCTCAACCTCCTTGAGCTTCAGTGTATCCGGCTGAAATCTCAGCCTAGATTTAAACTTGCTGAGCTTGTTTCTACTAGGAAATGGTTTCTGCTTGTTTCTATGACCTCCATAGACCTGCCCCATCCTCTTTTGCATCTCACGCCTATTTCTCATGTGATTAGCTGGTTTCTGGTTTGCTCCTTGTTCTCTTTGGACCAGAGAACATACTTCTTCTAAGTTTGGGAGCTTGTTTTCTCTTAGGATATGACTTATCAGCTTGTTGTAGGATGGATTTAGGTTAAGGAGAAGACTGAAGACTTTGTCTTGTTCATATCTTTCCTTTATTATCTCTGGATCAACAGAGAAGGGCCTGAGAGTATCCAACTCTGCCCATAAACTTCTGAACTTGCCAAAGTACTGATTAAACTCCACTTCCTCTTGGCTCAGATGATTGATAATCTTCTTGACTTCAAACACTCTGCTCAGGTTGGAGATATTTCCATACACAGTATGAAGGCTCTCCCATAGATCCTTGGCAGTTTCAAAATGAGAATAAGATTCCAAGATCGATTCTGAAAGAGAGCTATGGATGATTCCAAGTGCTTGCTGGTCCTCTTGAAACCAATTATCTTCATACCTCAGGCAACTCACCTGACCATCCTCTTGAGCCATCCTCTTTGAAGCATCAGCCTTCATGATATGGCTGTCCCAAAGTCCATGACTTCCCAAGGTAACTCTGGCCACTCTTGACCATAGCAAATAGTTATGACCCTCAAGGGTCACTGGAATAAGACTTTATTCTCCATTTCCATGGTCGAAATTCTTTTACTCAGTGGGTAAAGCTATGGACCAGTGGGTAAATATGAAGAACACAGAAATTTTGAAAATAGAAAACAGAGATTTGCGGAATGAAAGGAGCTTAAAGCTCTGATACCATGTTAGAATTGAGAAAATATGAAGAAAATAGAAGGGAATTGATAAGTTTGGATGATATATGGGTGAAGAACAAGAGAGATGAACAAGAGAGTTTCTGGACAGAGTAAGAGAGAGGAGAGATGATGGACGAAAATGAAGAGAATAGAGAGAAGGGAGAGATTGTCTCCTTGTCTTGCTTCATTCAGAGTGCTTACAATATATAGGCAACATGCCTAACACAGAAAAGATTAAACAAAGAGTAAAATACACAAGAAGACAACACACTGATCAAGAGATAGTGACAGGTCCTCAACAGCTTCTGGCCTTAAGCTGAACATGTGATCTTCTTATTTAAATCCATTCAAACTCCTCCTGCTGGTCAACCAAAGGCCCCAACGTCTCTTTTGCCTCTGAGAAAGTGTTTGGCACACAAGCTACCTTCCTTGACTTGCAATCCAAGCTAGGTTATCTTTGGTGAGTTGCACGAACAGAATATAAAAGACTCGACCAGATTGTTTCTTCTTCCTTATCTTCAACTCTTTGGTTCTTCATATCAATACACCCTCTATATGTCTATCCTCTTTTTGATTATCACCACTCCACCAAAAGAAATCCCATGCTTCAGTGTCTAAGAAAACGTCAAAATATAGGGCGATGTTCTGGCTTCTCTAATCTTCAACGATGCTGTCCTTCTTTGGGAGGTGAAGATGAACTTCAGTTGACATCCTTGAGAGGCACCCACACCTTCCTTCTTTGATCATTTGTAAGTTCATATTGTTATTGTAAAATTGAAGTCTTTTTAAAAAAATTTTGGCCCTGCACTTTCATTTGTATACAGAGAGAGAAACTATGTTATGATTTGAACTGATTCCATCACAGAATGGGAAGCTAGAGTACAGAAACAGGCAGAGGTTAGTTTTTTATTACGTTAGTTTTGACCATCATCTTTGTCTCTCTAACGCACTCTATATTTCACGTTTATCTACACCATCAAAAACTTGAGTCTCTCTCTCAATATGTGAAGTGGTGTCATCGCCATCTCGAGCTCCGGTGGGTGCCACCACTTTGTTCTCAGAAGATCAGTCTTGAGAGACTCGACGTTTTGATCTTCTCATTCGACTTTCATAGGGAGACATGCATGGTTGTTTTGGCTCATTTATCCTCTTCTTCGTTTAGTTCATTGCCTATCCAAGCCATCTCCAGGGTCTCCTCTTGAGTTTTTATTTTAAATCTTTAAGGAAATTACGAGCTGCTTCTTTAATTCCCTTCACCAATGTTCCTAATGATTATGCTCTCCTGGACCCTGATTTTAATCTTAGTGAAGCTGATTTCTGGTTTGCTGAAGCTATGCCTTGAAAATCATATTTTTGGTTATTCATAGCCTCTCTAAAGTGATGATTAGTTTTCTGTTTGAGTTGTGCTTTAAATAATATCTCTGTGACAGACACTGTGCGCTTCTTACGTTCCATTTTATGTTTTTCAGCCGGCGACCAAGCGGAGTCAGGTGGAGATAATCAAGGAGAAGAATAATTTCATAAGGTATACTCATCATAAATTGTCTATACATGATGGAATATCACCAATAGAGGTTGCAGAGATTTGACTGTTAACTTTGGTAGATATACAGTGGTATTCCGTCTACAGTTTGCTCATTTCATTTTTATTCTTGAGCCTTTGGTTGTCATACAATGGGATTTGAGCGTACATGTCGTGCTCCACTGAATGACTTAGGTATTTCTTCTAAATTGGACAGAGATATAGGTCTAATTTGGGTATGTGTTTTACGTACATAGGGTGCAAAATTCTATGGAGCAATAAAAAAATCATAGAAATGGAACTTATTCAAGAAAACAGAATTGTGTATATTCAATCACTACTGGGCACTAAATCGATAAATGTTACTGAGGATTATACTGTTTCACTTCCTTCTTATAAACCATAAGAAAGTAGAAAATGTTTTCTGTCGTGCCAGCTTCTCGCCTAAGTTCAAAGCTGAGAAAAAAAACAATTGATAAATGGTTTCTGAATTGAAAAAAGGTTTATGCTTATATATGTTCTCGAAATTGTTAGTTCTAATGCTAAAATAATAAAATCAGCAATTATATAATTATGATTGCAAGATGACAGATGCTCATCACTTTTTCAGAGTTTAGAAAAAACAAATGCTTGATTGTTGATTTGGTACACAATAAGTTTTATTCATTTTAATTTACCATAAAATAATCAATTAACTACACAACTATTAAAAAAAATAGATGTTTAAACTAATGTTTGGAAACTATAAATAAAATTTCATCTAACACAACTTTTTTTTAGATTGTAAAATTTTCCAAAAAAAAAATATTTGTCAAAATTAAGTGAAAATAACTATTAAATCACCAGCAAAAAAAGTCAAAGAAAATTCATTTAATATCTAAGTCAAATTTATTTAAGTGTTTTTTTTAAAATAGAACTTTCATATACATTAATTCAGACAACTTTTAGGAAATCAGGTAAATATTTTAACTAACAAAGAAAAAATGGTGCTTTAAGAATGTATAGTCACTATAAATATAAACTTACTAAAATAAATTAAAAATCACTGGTAAGAAGAGATGAACTTTTTAAAAAATAAAAATCTAGAAACAGAAAAAGCTCTCAATTACAAAAACTAAAGAATAAACTGAAACAACAATAACTAAACACTGAATATATGATTAAAACGACTAGATAAAACAAATAAATAGCAAAAGGATGAAGATATTAAGCATATACAAAAATGAATAAAAATAGAAATGGTAAAATACACATCAAAGAATAAACTTCCAAAATCAGAATACGAAATGAAGGTGAAGATAGGCTTATGCTTAAGTGCGGCTTGGATGATATACATATATATCTTATTATATAAAGAAGAGTTTACTCCCTCATGGGAGTGACACCTCATCAAATACTATAGCTGGGGTGTGACACGTGTCTCCTCTCAGAAAACTCTGTGTTTCATTTATTGTTGTGCTTAACATCTGTGGGCTTCGTGTTTGGGCTTTTTGATTACACAACATTTCGAGCCTGAAAACGACCAAACGCTTATCGTCTTCCTTGGCTTCACAACGAGATTAGGGTTCATCCTCTTCTTCCATCGCAGACACAAACAACGGAGTTTTGAGAGATTGAGCCATGAATATAAGCACAGTGGGGAGCTTATGGGTGTAGACATGTGTTACTCGATGCTAAGGTAGATACGGCGTTGGAAACATATAACATGCCTATCAGATTCATCGGCTTCTCCTTCTCAAACATCATAATTTCCATAAAACTTCCATCCGGGAATGGCCACTTCATCGATTCTTCTCGCGTACTTGAAAGTGGGACGCTGCTCTAACACCGGATTTTGAGGTTCTGGAGTCCCGTCATGTGAAGAAATGCAGCGAACTCATGGGGTTAACATGCTGTCCTTCAGCGAGCAGGTGAGGCTAACGACCATTGGCATGAGCAACCACAACTTCAAGTTTTCTAACAATACAATATCCATACGCTTCTGGGTATTCTCAGACCTTTGATATCATTATCTGTTTTTTTTTCATTCTAATATTTGTGGAGCATTAAGGGTATGATTTGATCATGTGTTTAGATCGGTTAAATTCAAACGACGCCAATATCTGATAAACTATGAGAGTAGTCAGTTCATTTACTTTTTAGGATAAACTTCATAAGTTTCTGTAAGAAAAATCACTTATACAATCCGATTGTAGTTCTTTGTAATCTTGAAAAAGCTTCAAAGGAGGGCTTTGTTGCAGAAACTGTAAATCTAATGACCACTTTTTGGTCCATATTTTGATGGTGATTACTGGCCAGGCACAGCAGAAGAAGATGGCATAAAGGACAATTAGAAAAGAATGATCAAGAAAACAATTACGAAAATGGCTCTGTAAGCTTCTAAGCACTGATCTTTCTGGGAAGGCATCCAAGGATCTGCTTCTAATTCATAAAGTAATTTGTACTTTCTTTTAATTACACTAACTTCTTTGTTAGTTTGTTCTCCTTTGGTCTTTATTTCCGGTTCGGTGAGACCATTCGCCCAATGAATGAGGACTTTCTCATGGTCCATTTGCAACCTTATTGCACACATTGTTGTATGCTGATGGTATATGGAATAGTCGGCCGCAGTTAGTGCAAACACTTTCAGATTAAGTAGAAATCTTCCTTTCTCTTCCACTCTTTGATTTTTATAATCGTTTGTTTACCTTTTTGTTGTTGTATTGCACTTGCACATAAGAATATTATTGATTAATAAAATGTTATTCTCCCTTTCAGGTGTTATGAGCCTGAACAGAGGCGTGAAGACAGGTAAAGGTACAACTGTCTGATCTTCAACACCAATTCCACTGCAGATTCTTTGAATGCCAACAATTGCTCCCCTCGGTAAATCTCAGGTTCATCTGATTTTCTTTTTCTACTAAATATGTACTTTCATTGGGCTTCATTAGTTAAGCATGTTGATCTTTTCTTTGGCATGTTTTCCTTTTTTTTTTGTCAAGTCTGTTTGTCTTTTCAACAGATAAAAACGATATCTCACTAATGAATCAATGTGTCTTTTTATTTCTTTAAAGTTTTATAGCATTGCAATTTTATTATGACATGGAAATGTTTCCTGTTCATTTCAAAGATATGCATGTATTAGAAATCCACATCCAAATATAAAAAGTACTTCAAATTTTGTAGTGCTCAGGTTTCGTTCTTAAAATATAATAATTTTATATTTATAGTTACACTTTCAAATGTATAATTTTAAATATAAAAAAGTAAGTTAAAATATATATCGTATTTCAACTATGTTTTCTACAAACACAAAATTTCTGTAAGTGGTGTTTTTAAAGGTATTAATAATTAAACTTTATTATAAATATAAATTAGTGTTTTAGAATAACTTACAAATTGTATCCAATCAAATGAAAAAAAAACTTTATATTTTCTTCAAAAAAATAAAAATAGATGAAGTCGAAAAACAAAAATTTATATGATGTAGAAATCTTTATAATTACACATAAAATCATTAAAATTCAAGTAAGATCAAATAGAAATAAAAAAATCAAACGTTTTTGGATATTCTCATTTCTAAAATAAAATTATATTTTATAGAAAATTTGGTCAAAGACAATAAAGTTATGTTATCATCAAACTAAAACACCAAAACAAAAAATATAATAATAATTAAAATAGTATGGTTTCGGTACATGTTATACATCAAATAAATATTAAAACACATCATAATAAATATAAAAATATAATAGATGTTAAACTAAATAAATATAAACATCCAGCGCGAAGCGCGGGCTTACTCTAGTATATATATATATATATATATATATTTCTGAAGCTATTAAACATCAAATACTGTAAAGGCTAATCATATTGTTAACAAACATAAATCCTAAAATATATAAAGATTAAAAACTTACACTGATTAAATCATATACAGTATACTATAAAAATTAATTAAAACAATGTGTAAGAATTAGTAATTGTCATAACACCACTATCAAGATTTTACTTTAAGAACTTCATAAATAGTATTTAAAGTTTCAAATGAGAGTTAATAAAAAATATTAAAGTACGAAAGAATATACATTAGACCTTGTATAAAGTGAAAAAAATTAATGACAGATGAGGAAAATGACAACAAACTAATTTTTCACAATAGCATGTTATAAATTTTTGTATAATGTTTAAAGATATATGGTACATAGTATAATAATTAACAAATAATACTCCAAATTTATTGAAAAAAAAAACAAAAAAGTATTTAATCGGTACAAAATGTATAAAAATACAAATTCAAACAAAATAAATTCACATATTCATTAAAATAATAAATTAACAATTTAAAATATATAAATCGCGCCTAGCTCGGTGAAAAGTTCTAGTGTGTATATAAAGAGAGTTAAGTATAAGATGATATACAATGTGTTGAATTAAAAAATGAAGAAATAAGGAACTATGAGTTTATATGGTACACAAAATTGATAAATCAGTTGTAACTTTTATAAGAATTTTTTTATTCAACTTCAATAAAATTGTAACATTTAAAATTTTGGATTAAGAATTGTAAAAAAAAAAATATCAGTTATATTTAATTAGTTATAAATAACGTATGAGCTTAAGTTTGTGTCATTAAAGATAATAAATTGGGTCATTTAATTTTGTCAAGTTCCATAGTTGTAAAAACCCATGTACTAGAGCTTTTTCCCTGGAAACCTAAAAAATAGACTTTTGGAAATCGTTAACAAACTTTATGTAAGCTCTCTCTTTTTTTTCCTTTTTGTTGGTGAAACTGTCGGCGTGTCTATATCTCTCTATCTTATTCAATTAATCTATCTTCTTCAATAAGAAGTAAACGTCAAGAAATCCGTTCATCCACCTCGCAGGCATGCTTTTAAAGCTATATGATCGAGGTTACTATTTCTACAGAAGAGCTTCTGTTAGATTGTAACCCTATGTCGTTTTTTGTCTTTTGATGTTTTGATAATCGAGTACTTTCATCAAGTTTTAAAGTTCTATATATATTGAACTTGAAGATCGTACTATGATTTAGCGATCTAGACATGGAATAATCCGATCTTGAAAATGAAAATCAGGGGAGGGGTGGTGAAGATCGGAAAGATTGCATGAAGAAGTGAAAATTGAGGGTAGAAAATCAAACAATATAGGTGCTGTTCGTTTGTACATTTGGAAGCTTCATCCAGATGAATCATCTGGATGTCTTATCCAGATGGATCATCTGGGTGTTGTTCGTTTCTACATTTGGAAGGTGTATCTAGATGAAGCATCCAGATGCAGCTGTGTTCGTTTGTTCTTTTTTTTTGAACTTGCATTTGCATCTGAATGCATTTGATGACAAAATGACTAATTTGGACATGTTTTTTAATTTAACCATATTTTACTCTTAACTCATATTTATTATTTTTACATTAATTTTATTAATTTTAATATCTTATCTAAATTTATTTTAATGAAAATAAGTTAATGAAATTATAAACAATGACCATACTTTCACAAATTTGCTTAAAAAATTTAAATTAAAGTCCAAAATTGTTTGATGATAAATTTTATCTTAAATTCCAATAATAATTTCTCATAACTTAAATAAACTCAAACAATATATTTTCACAAATTTTAAAATACAATAAATTAACGATAAATAGAATAAAGTCTACTAGCTCATAAATAAAATAAAGTTGCATTAGAAATTTAATCTTCAATCGATGATATGAGGAAACTTCACCTAAGACCACCTACAAGTTTCATAACAACACACAATATTCAATATCAATGTGCTTATAAGTTAATGTACATAAAAGAAAATACATAAAAACAACTTACATTTAATATAGAAGTACATTTCTTCTATACAAGCAAACATGTGTTTCTCCTCATCTAGTATCAAATCCATGTCCTCATCTTCAACTAAGAACCTAAACGTGTCCTGAAAACCACATAAAGCATATAACCATATAAATAAACCAAGTAACCAGATACATAAACCACACAAAGATAAACATGTACTGAACAAAGCTATTATTGCCATCAACTTGATGAAAAATAAATATCATCATATTAGCCTCCACTTTAGCCATCTTAACCTCGTAATCTAAGCCTGTCCAACTGCCACTAGGAGCCATAGAGAAGGTAAATGTTATTATAGACAAAACAGGTAACACGTAGACTCTAAGTCATGACTAACACCAAAACCTTAAAACATGCTATTCATTATTCTAAGTCAATGTGCGTATAAGTTAATGTACATAAAAACAAATACATACAACTTACATCTAATATGGAAGTCGACGTCCTCTCGCCATCTCCTCAGTAATGAAATCTCGCATGGCTTCCATGACTCTATCTCCAGCTGGTATGTATGCAACATGCTCATCATTTTCTGTCACCTCATCACCGTGATGTTCATACTCTTCCACTCTTTCCCAATGTGCAAAATCACAATCCTCATGGTTTGAATCTCTGATAAAATTATGATGCAATCTCTGGTGGGTATATAATATTATCAGTACGTATACCAATTAGAATACAAAGAAACCTGTCAGTTTCAATATCAAAAAGATCAACACAAAACCTTACAGTAACGTATTGTTTAGCTAGTTTTTAAAAAAAAAAATCAGTGAGATATTAAACACCAATCACCAAAACTGCTCATGGTAAACGTAGTAAAGTCAAATGGATCAGTAAAAAAAATGTAAACTGCAATAGGCTGCATCCATAGTTAACCATTTCAATATGCAATCCAAAAAAAAATGGTTCTTTCACTAATTTAAAGTAGAACAAACAGTAAAGGAATCAACTTTAGAAAGTGTTTGCATCAAACAAGAACAATAATCATTAGATCTTACAGAACCTGATTGTTCGTAGGATTCAAAGTAGAAACTAGAGGTCTGTTTCCTTTGCCATTTACCACCAACGGAGCTTCCAAGCTAAAGTAGAAATATCAAACAAACTGTTACTTTATTACTGAAATATCAAATATCAAACAAACTGTTCTTCCAGAGACCCTTATTGATTCCAAATACTAAACCCATAACTTAAAGGATATAGATCCAAGACTCTTACTGAGGATATAGCTATCAACACATAAAACCCATAACATTTAGATCCAAAAGACTCTTACTTGAGAGAGAGGTCGTCGGGAGAGAGAACGCCTGAGAGAGAGAGGTCGTCAGAGAGGGAGCTTGCCGGAGAGAGGTCGCCGGAGAGAGAGAGAGAGGTCGTCGGGAGAGAGAACGCCTGAGAGAGAGGTCGTTAGAGAGGGAGCTTGCCGGAGAGAGGTCGCCGGAGAGAGAGAGAGAGAGCCTGAGAGAGGAACGTCGCAGGGGAGAGAGCTTGAGAGAGAGAGGTATCCAGAGAGAGGAAGCAAGAGAGAGATCCTGAGAGAGAGAGAGAGAGAGAGAGAGGTCGCCGGAGAGAGAGGTCGCCGGAGAGAGACGACGCCGGAGAGAGAGGTCGCCGGAGAGAGCTCGCCGGAGAGAGATTGCTGGAGAGAGATTGCTGGAGAGAGAGGATAAGAAAGAGCCGTCAAAAGGGAATGTGAGATGGAGAGTGAATTTCTTAGTTTAGGGTTATGTGTAGCAGGGTTATTTTTGTCATTAACCGTTTTTGACTGAATCAGGTGCAGTTAGATGTATGGTGAAGACTCAGCCAGCTTTTTTAAAAAAAATTCAGCTGAGTTTTTGAAACTCACCCAAATGATCCATCTGGATGTATCATTAAGTCTACTAAACGAACAACAATATTCACCTTCACCCAGATGGATCAGTCAACTGAGCAAACGAACAGCACCATAGTCTTGTTGGTCGGTATTTCCCACCGGAAACTTGCTAGATCCACCGACGATATCCCCTCATACAATATCTTTAGGTGATATTCTCTCACTTTTTTTAAAAGATTATATAGATAGTTGTTCCATCTTTACTAATATAAACTCCATTGTTGTGTTCCCTTTCTGTCCTCATTCTTCACTTGAACGATTCTAACTTCAGAAACATCATAAGGTTGGCCAAGTATGTCTGATTCATATTATAAAGAATGTTTAGATTAGATACAAAACATTAACAAAGTTCACTTATATAAAAAATGAAACTATATAATATACCAATTAGAAGTCTATCATCAGGCTTTTTCTTTCCAAAGCTCTGCTATCATCTCGGTAGTCAGATCCAGTGAAACTGTTTCATTGGTAATACTGATCTTATTGTCATATCTTGTTGGTCGGTATTTCCCACCTGCTTTGGAAACCGTAAAGTTTTCAGTTACACGCCACTCTTCAGTCAGAATGTTACATTTGTTAAAATTGTGAAAATATGAGGAGAATAGTTGAGTTTAGGTGAGATTTGGATGAAGAACAATGAAGAATAGAGTAAAAACAAGAGAATTAGTTTCTGGACAGTTTAGAGAGAAAATAAAAAGAGTGACGAATTTGAAAATTAAGAGGGAGAAAGGAGATTATTCTCCTTGCTTACATTTATTCTGAGATGTTACATTATATAGACATACACGAAACAAAAAGAAACAATAAAATAAGGACTTTGGACCACATGGATAGTGACATGTCATGAACAGTTATATTTTTTAAGAGAGACATGTGACTCTCTCCATTTGAATTCAAACTGGTCAAACAAAGCTCCAAAGGGCTCTTTGCCCTCTTCTGGCCAGAGTAGACGAAATATCTTCTTACATTTCCTCCCAAGGCAAGTTAGATCAAGTTAGATAGCTTGTAGAGCAAGACTGTACAAACTAACTTCCACCTCAAGTATCCAGAGCATTTCTTCTCTTTGTCTCTTTTCTTTCTCTTTGGTTCCTCATCTCAATACTTCATCTATATTGCTTCTCTTTGGTTCTTCATCTCAATACTCTCCCTCAAGCTTGAACATAGGGACTGGTAAAGCTTGGAAATATAAACTTTCCTCATTAAAACCTTAGTGTGCAAAACCCAGTGGGACAAAAACACACTAAGGAAAAAGAGTATAAGCCTTCATGTTAGGAGAGTCATTGAGAAGTGAGGTCTATGAGTCTCAACTTAGAGTGGACGAACTCACAGACTTTTGGTGCTTGCTGCCTTTGTGAAGATGTCAGCTAGCTGATCTTCACTTCTTGTGTAAAAAGGTAAGATGATTTGCTTCTCCAGAGCTTGTCTAACCTTGTGGCAGTCTACTTCAATGTGTTTGGTCCTTTCATGGAAGACTGAGTTGCTGGCAATATGAATAGCAGCTTGATTGTCACAATGCATTGTGATTGATGATGTAGTCTCAATCCCCAAGTCCCCAAGCAATCCCTTGATCTATATCAACTCATTGGTGAGCTTCCTCATAGCTTTATACTTTGCCTCAGCACTAGAACATGATACAACCTTCTGCTTCTTGCTCTTCCAAGTCACCAAGTTGTCTCCAATAAATGTGCAATAACCAGTAGTTGATCTCCTATCAACCCTATCTCCTGCTCAGTCAGCATCACAACATCCTACAATTTCTGTGCTTCCATTTCACCTCATCCATACACCTTGACCAGGAGCCTCCCTTAAGTATCTCATGATCCTCTAACCATGTTCCAATGGTGTACTTTAGGCGCCTGCATGTGTTGACTGACTTGGTTAACAGCAAAGCAAATGTCTTGTCTAGTGATGGTCAGATAGATGAGTTTCCCAATCATCCTTCTATACTTCTTGACATCATCAACTGGAGTGTTTTCAAACTCCCTCTCTCGCAGCACTTTGTAGCCATCTTCAAGAAGATTTTTGGCTGGCCTTCCTCCAAGGTTTCATGCCTCAGTTAAAAGATCAAGTGTGTACTTCCTTTGAGATAAGAAGACCCTCTCTTTAGAGCGGCATACATCAATCCTAAAGAAGTACTTGAGTTAACATAAATCTTTAATGTCAAATACAGATTTGAGGAATACCTTGGTTTCTTGGATGTCCTCTTTGTCATTGCCTATGATGATTATATCATCCACATAAATTAAGATGACTACAATGCCTCTTGGACCAGGAAGAATGAATAGGGTGTGATCAATTTCTGATTTCCTGAAGCCTCTTCCATTTAATGTAGTACTCAGCTTGTGATACCAGGCTCTTGGTGATTGCTTCAGTCCATAGATTGCCTTCTTGAGTCTTAGAACATTTCCAGGCTTGACCAAGTGCTCTAGACCAGGAGGAGGGTGCATGTAGACCTTATTTTCTAGCTTTCCTTGAAGGAAAGCATTCTTGACATCAATCTGCCATAATTCCCACTCCAAATTTGTTGCAAGTGATAGAATGATCCAAATTGTATGTAGCTTAGCTACTGGTGCAAATGTATCAACATAATCCTCTCCATATGTCCGAGTGAAGCCTCTTGCAACCAGTCTTGTTTTGTGTCTCTCCACCTTGCCATTTGGTAGAAACTTGATAGTGAATACCCACTTGCTTGACACAACTTTCTTTCCTATTGGGAGTTCACTTTCATACCAAGTATCATTGATGATCATGGCATTTATCTCATCTCCAACTGAGTTTCTCCACTCCTCAAGCTCCATTGCTTCTGCATATGATCTTGTACATAGGCTTCATCTACACCAACAATAAAATCTTGATGCCCAGATAGCAATTGAGAAAAAGAGCATACTGCTGAAGTGGGACGAGCTACTGCTTGGTTGTTGAAGTAGACTCTTGTATTCACCCAGTTAGAAGGATCTTTCCTTATCCTTGTACTTCTTCTCAAAGGTTGAACTTGAGCTTGTTCCTCTAGATGCTCCTCTCCCTCATGAACTTGAGCAGTCTCCTGATCTTGTGCACTCTCCTGATCATGAGCATGTGAACCTTGTTGTTGTTATGGTTCTTGTTCATTGCTCCCTTCAGGATCAGGATGAGTGTCTTCATCAGTCTCTTGTTCAGTCTCTTGAGTAGGAGCAACTTCTCTAGCCTCCTTTTCCTTTGATAAAATGATTCCAAGATTTTCCAAAATTATCCTCAGGTTATTAGCCTTATCTGAAGCTTGAGACAAATTTTTGAGCTCATCCCAATTCTTCTCAGCATAGAACCATTTTCTTTCAATAAACTTCACATCTCTAGATACAAGTACTCTTCTTGTTTCTGGATTGTAGCACTTGTATCCTTTCTGTGTCGAGTAGTATCCAATGAACATACACTTCATGCTCTTTGCTTCTAGTTTGTTCCTTTGCTCTCCTTGTATCAACACAAAGCATACACATCCAAACACTCTGAGGTGATGAATGGATAGTCTGGTTTGTTTAACACTTCATAAGGAGAGATTTCTTTCAACACCTTGGTAGGAATCCGGTTGATCAGATAGCATGATGTCACCACAACATCACTCCAAAATCTCTTAGGGACATTTCCATAGAACATCATTGATCTAGCCACCTCCATCAGATGTGTGTTCTTTCTTTCAGCCACTCCATTTTGCTGAGGAGTATAAGGACAACTTGTTTGGTGAAGTATGCCATATTTTGCCAGATGATTCTTGAAAGCATGACTTGTATACTCTCCTCCATTGTCTTATCTTAGTACCTTCACATTAGCTTTAAAATGGTTAGTGACATAGGATTGAAAGTTCATAAAAGCATCTAACACACGATCTTTAGAAGGCAACAAGGTTAACCAAGTATACTTTAATTTCTCATCTATAAAAGTAACAAAGTACTTATGATTATCCCTAGAAATGCAAGGAGAGGTCCAAACATCAGAGTGAACTAAGTCAAAGCATTTCTCATAAATAGTTTCTGATGTTGGAAACACAGATTTGCAATGCTTTCCTAAGATGCATGCTTCACATTCTAAGTGGTTAAATGACATATCATGCATTATAATATCTAATGCACGAGTGTGAGGATGGCCTAATCTAGCATGACAAGTGGTGCTATCACACACAAATGAGTTACTAATCATGCATAAATGAGAAGGAGTAGAGGGTTTAGAAGGCTTAGTCTTTTGGAGATGGTATAAACCACCCTGACTGTTTTCTTCACCAATCACCTTTCATGTCTTAAAGTCCTGAAGCTCAACATCATTAGGCCTAAAAAACACCTAACAATTCATGTCAACCGTGGCCTTTTTTACAAAGAGAAGGTTAGAAGCAAAACTAGGCATATAGAAGGCAGTGGATTCTCTATCAAATAACTTAAAGTTCTCTATTCCTTCTATCTTCACCTTATCTCTATTGGCTATTATTACATTCCCTAAGGCAGGCCTAACATCACTAATAAGATTCCTATCACTAATCATATGATGATTAACTCCTGAATCTATTATGATTGGCTTAGAGATAAGAGAATGTGTACCAAACTTTCTAGAAGAGATAATGACTTTGGCTACTTTGATCATTGGCTCTATATCACTCATCTTGATGGGACCATCATTGATCACTATCTTTTTTCAATCCTTTCCCTCATTAGATTCACTTGTGAGAGCAGAATACATATATTTTCCTTCCAAGACTTCTTGCTCAACTTCCTTCAGCTTGTTGGCGTCAGGTTTGATTTTGAGATTACTGAGCTTGGTTCATTTATGGGATAGCTTCTACTTGATTCTATTGCCTCTATATACCATCCATGTCCTCTCCTTCTTCTTATGCATATCCTTTTTATGAAGAACCATTTCCATCTCTTCCTTGAAAAGTTTGTGAGCTCCTTGTTCTCTTTGGACCAGAGAACACACCTCCTCTAGGTTTGGAAGCTTGGATTCTCTTAGTATATGCTTTATAAGCTGGTTGTAAGTTGGATTGAGATTCAGGAGAAGACTGAAAACCTTGTATGTTCATATCTTTCATTTATGACCTCTGGATCTAAGAAGAAAGGTCTAAGCACATCCAGCTCTGCCCATAAGCTTCTAAACTTGCAAAATATTGATTGAACTCCACTTCCTCCTGGGTCAGATTGTGTATAATCCTCTTGACTTCAAACACACGACTCAGGTTGGAGAGATTACCATAAACAGTTTGCAGAGTCTCCCATAGATTCTTGGCGGTTTCACAGTGTGAGTAAGCCTCCAAAATTGATTTTGAGAGAGAGAGAGTTGTGGATGATCTCAAGTGCTTGTTGGTCTTCTCTGACCCACTTGTCTTCATCCTTCAGAATAATTGCCTGACTATCCTCTTGAGTCATCCTCTTTGAAGCTTCAACCTTCATGATATGGCTGTCCCAAAGTCCATGACTTTCCAAGGTAACTCTGGTCACTCTTGACCATAGTAAGTAGTTAGCACCCTCAAGGGTTACTGGAATCAAGTTTCTCCTTTCTATTTCCATGGTTGGATTTCTTTTATCCACTAGATAACAGAATGAAGAACACAGAAAATTTAAGATGAAAAACAAAGTATATTTGCGGAATAGAATGAGTTTGAGGAGCTTAAAGCTCTGATACCATGTTAGAATTGTGAAAATATGAGGAGAATAGTTGAGTTTAGGTGAGATTTGGGTGAAAAAGAATGAACAACAGAGTAAAAACAAGAGAATTAGTTTCTGAACAGTTTAGAGAGAGAGAGAGGAGAGAGAGTGACGAATTTGAAGATTAAGAGAGAGAAGGGATATTATTCTCCTTGCTTACATTCATTCTGAGATGTTACATTATATAGACATACAAGAAACAAAAGGAAACAATAAAATAAAGACTTTGGACCAAATGGATAGTGACATTTCATGAACAACTATATTCCTTAAAAGAGACATATGACTCTCCATTTGAATTCAAACTGGTCAAACAAAGCTCCAAATGTCTCCTTGTCCTCTTCTTGTCAGAGTAGACGAAATATCTCCTTACATTTTCTCCCAAGGCAAGTTAGGTCAAGTTAGATAGCTTGTTGAGCAAGACTGTACAAACTAACTTTCATCTCAAGTATCCAGAGCATTTCTTCTCTTTGTATCTTTTCTTTCTCTTTGGATCTTCATCTCAATACTTCATCTATATTGCTTCTCTTTGGTTTTTTATCTCAATAACATTGTGTCCAAAACATGTGAAACATTGTGTCCGAAACATGTGAGCTCTATTGCATGATGCTTGAATTTTACCACCCTGAAAATATATCAAATCGTATTAGAAAGTGTAGGAACATGATTTCTACGATTTGGCAAACTGAATAATTTGTTTATATAATGATAAAAACATAAATAAAATACACAATACTTGATACCAAAATATGATGAACAAAGAATGATTTCGTGTGGAGGCGAGACACTCTTTCCTTAATTCTTAAATTGCCCGCAGTGTGACGGTGTTTGCGCAATCAGAATCCCAGGATACAACCACACTTCGACTATTCCTGCATCACTCAGAATAGAAGCTAACGAACCTATTTTTGTGTTGTACTCTCAGACACAAAATAAAAAAAATACTAGCATAACTATTCTAAGTGGGAGAGAATAAACTTTTGTTGTTGAATCTACATTTTTTCTATAATTCTAACAAGCCTTTATATAGAAAAAATAATGAGAAGCACAAGTTACATTTTCAACATAGAAATGAAACTTCCATGGTGCACTAATGGAGACATCAATTCTTGTCATTATTATGTGAATTCATTCCTAATTTTGACCAAGAAATTAAAGAGTAAAATTATTATTGTTTGACCAATTCAAACAAATAATATATTTTAAAATGAATTTCTTTTTTATATTTTACCAATATAAAAGATCAACATATATTTGGTTTATAAGATTAAACCTCAAATCCAATCAAATATTCAATTTATGTATTTGCTACTTTGTACAAATTTCTCAAATCACACACATTGGACCTCCATTTCTCATTCAAATAAAACTCATTTTTGACATATGAATATATTATTCATCATGTTCAGAAAATAGTTCCAACAATCCCCCACATGAATAGAAATGACTCTAAACACTAGACGACTCGATAGACTTGACCTATTAGACAAGACTCAACTAAAGGACTTTTGAGAGTACAAGCGAGAAATTCACTGCATGATGAGTTGGTAGCATTTTTCAGCCTTGAACCAGTCATTGTTAATAGCTATCGAATTTACTCGGCCAGGTAGTGAACATGATGTCTTGAACTACCCGGGCTTTGATGTAAACCTAGACAATAACTATAACACAGTTTCATTCTCTCACAAAACTAGGTTCTCTGTTGTGTTCATTTTGGCCGTGAACAGTCCTGGTTAATCATGAGTGAACTTGGAGAATATAGCTTTTCTTTCATTCTCCTAGAAACGGCCCCATTTCACACTCACAAGGTGATTTGCCATTAGTTTTGTTTAGAGGAGTATCATGTACTACTCCATTCATATCTCAAAACAATGGACACAAATCATTAAAAGCAAATGCTTATCCTCTATTCCTTACATGTAGCACTGTTTAATCATCCTAAGAACTGAGTATAGACCGAAGTCTTACAGTGCTTTGGGCAGATTTAGTTTGACTTAGTTGTCTCCTTGAACCTATTTCTTGGGATCTCCAGTCATTTTGGTAGAGTTACCGCCAAACCTCATCTTAATTCACAGGCATTAATCCATTCCTCTTGATGATATAACAATATGATCTCATGACACACCTTTAATATAAAGATCCTAGGTTGTCATCATAATGAACATAATCTCTTGAGATTAGTCGAGGTCAATTGTTTAATGATTTTTGTCATCTTCTTTAAAGATAAAATTAACCATTATATACAAAACTCAATGCATGGCACTAGTTTTAAAAAAAAAAAATTATATTGTGATAATTATCACTAAGTTCATGTGGCCTCTTGCCAATGACTTTATATGGTAAGCAAACCTTCCCCCACATTTCTTGAGATAACTCAAAATATACATATTTGTATTTAACATCTCTTAAGAGTTTAGAAAAATTGATCTACAACTCTTTTGGATTTAAATGAATAAAAAACAATTTCAAAAGTATTACAACTTTTTTTTAAAGTATTTCAGTCATAGAAATTCACATTTTGTATACAACTATTATCATAGTTCTCTCAAGTTGATTTATAAATCCAACTTGTATGTTTTGAATTTCTTTCAAAAACATTATTTTGCTTTTTAGCAAATATACATATCATGACAAGATATTATTTGGACATCAAAACCACTACTCTCTTTGGTTATTTTTAACCATATTGACTTTTGAAACTACAATATACATGTCAATTTCAGTCATATTAATATGAGATTTCTCATTTTTTCTCATAGCCAATCTTTATACGACTCGCGTTAAAGCATTGATGAAATATGAATGTTTTGATCATTATCAACAACATTATATTTTCTATGGCAAATGATTTATATGTGGCAGACCTCTCCCAAACTTAATTTGGGGCGTCGACTCACGAATTCATTCCCATTTATTCCATTTGATCTCATAAGATCAAAATGTTTATAATATTTTTTTTTATAATACTTAAACTCGATTCACCACTGGATTAATACCAAAAATCCACCGATCAATTTACTGGTGTTATCTCCATCAGCTATAAAACATTTATTTATAACCTTGCAGAAAAAATATTATTAGTGTCAATTCATAAATGAATTAATGATATTTGACCCATAAATAAACTTGTAACATGGTCAATTAGTTTCTCATAAATAAAATGTAACTGCAAATGTATGAGTTTTAAGAAACCAATAAATCAAGTCAAACTAATAACACATATTTGATTAATAACATTTTCTTTTAGTTACTTTTCTAGGCAGTTAAATAACATTCTTTCCAAAGTACGAAATCATTTGGATCAACGATGAAGTAAAAATCAGATGCAAGCTAAATGATTGGTAAAATAAAACAAACATCAACCAATAATTATTCTACTGGATTTCAGTTACGTAAAAATCCACCATGACCAATAAACAAATGCAACACAAATACCAATAGATCTGAAAAAATCAGAACAACTTTCTGATACTTGTTTTGATACCTGTTCTTATCAAAACATAACAAATAATCAGTTTTTCGTTATTATAATAACGAAAATTTAAGAATTAAGATTGTAGGAACATGATTTCTACGATTTGGCAAACTGAATAATTTGTTTATATAATGATAAAAACAGAAATAAAATACACAATACTTGATACCAAAATATGATGAACAAAGAATGATTTCGTGTGGAGGCGAGACACTCTTTCCTTAATTCTTAAATTGCCCGCAGTGTGACAGTGTTTGCGCAATCAGAATCCCAGGATACAACCACACATTCGACTATTCCTGCATCACTCAGAATAGAAGCTAACGAACCTATTTTTGTGTTGTACTCTCAGACACAAAATAAAAAAATACTAGCATAACTATTCTAAGTGGGAGAGAATAAACTTTTGTTGTTGAATCTACATTTTTTCTATAATGCTAACAAGTCTTTATATAGAAAAAATAATGAGAAGCACAAGTTACATTTTCAACATAGAAATGAAACTTCCATGGTGCACTAATGGAGACATCAATTCTTGTCATTATTATGTGAATTCATTCCACATTTTGACCAAGAAATTAAAGAGTAAAATTATTATTGTTTGACCAATTCAAACAAATAATATATTTTAAAATGGATTTCTTTTTTATATTTTACCAATATAAAAGATCAACATATATTTGGTTTATAAGATTAAACCTCAAATCCAATCAAATATTCAATGTATATATTTGCTACTTTGTACAAATTTCTCAAATCACACACAATGGACCTCCATTTCTCATTCAAATAAAACTCATTTTTGACATATGAATAGGTGTATGTATGACTTAGTGTTTCATCAGCATAGGGAGGGGTTTGTTTCCATGAGTGTATCAGTTTCACTTGCACACGCCATGCAGACTTGTGAGGTTTGACCTTGGAAAGTAAAGTAAAAGATTTGTTTGACATGATTGTTTGATAGCGATGAAAGGTTGTGGTAAATATTGATGTGAGGGAAAGTATATATAATGGGGATATGGAACCCTAGGAATTTTAAATTATACACGACACCCACTTTGCAAGTAATTCGAATATTCTGTGTATATAATTATATGACGATTGTACATCACCTCTACGAACACATTGGTTTGCTTTGTAAATGACAAAAAAATAGATTTGTATACCCAAAAAAACGCTGATATTGCTTACAGGTTCCATATGTACGAAGTCAAGGATAAAGCAATTGACAAACTTCTAAAATAAAAAATTTAGATAATCGAGACGTCGACTTTTAAGCAACTAACATTTTTATGTTTAAAATAGAATTAGGACATCTACATTATTAAAATTGATAAATGAAATACCTTTTGGTAATGTTTAGAAACATTGATAACATTATAAATAAATTATTTGGATAAAGAAGAAATATAGTGTCGTTTTAGTAATTTCATTAATATAATTACATTAATTGTCTTTCCATATTTCACTCAGCTTAATAATTTTATTAATTACTAGTGGTATGCCCGCGTTTTGCGCGGATGATTATATTTTTCGGTTTATATTTGAAGTTTGTTATCTTTGTAACATATTTTTTATTGTATCAAATATTTTATTTTAATATTATTATTGTTAATATTATCATTATTTTTTTTTAATTTAACATGATTTTTTATCACATTAAGTTTAACATTAACATATTTTTGATATTTTTATTAAAAATCATATGTATGTATTATCATAAATATAAAATATTTTTAATTGTAAATGTTTTACAGCTTTTTTTAAATAATATAATAGAGTCTTTTATTTCTCATAATGATAACACGAAAAAGTATAATTATTTCCTCTTATATATATTTTGAATTAATTTAAACTTTTATTTTAATACCTTTTTAAAATAATATTGATTCATTATAAAAGAGTACAGTAGTATTTAAAATTTGGTAGGCATAATGAAAATATAAAACATAATATTATTTGTTACTATTTAGAAATATATATGAGTGAATATTTCCTATGGTGTTATAGTTAAAGACTAAATAAAACATATTGTCCAAATAACAGATGAGAAATAAATATTAATAATTAATTTTAACCTTAAATTTATCATTTATAATTAAGTTCTTATATATTCAGTGAAATTTATCGTATATCTTTATTAAAAACCTTTAGGTATTATATATTAAACTACATAAAATATATTATCTATTAACATTAAGTTTATTATACATTAATGAAGCTTATTGTATATTTTTAATAATTTTTTTATTATTTATTAGTTTTATTATTTATTTAAAATAAGTTACTTTATACATATAACATGCTAAAATATTTTTAGTATAACTTTATATTAACAATATTATTCACCAGAATTATTTATCATACATAAAAGCCAACCTTGCAAATATGAAAATTAAATATGTATCTACAATTAGTTTGTTTATAGTATAAAATGACAGGTACTATTTTATATTTCTTTAAATTAACTTTATGTAAACTTAAATTATTTAGAGTTAAAATCTCTCTCTATATATAAAGATGATAGAGAGCTAACACTAACATTTGTAGACTTATTCATATGTGTTGGTTACAGTGTCCCTCTTTTCCTTCAACTATAACAACTAACAACTTTGAGTGTTAAAGCTTACTAAGACCATTGTACTTTTGGTAATTACATAGTTTTGGAAAAGGTTATAATTCAATTGTTCAGTATTTGACAGATGATAGCTTTAGTATTTCGTTTGATCTCCAATTCTTATGTCAAGAAGATGGAGTAGCATCAATCTTTTCACTGCCAAGAGAATTACAAGTATTTATTTGTATCAATCATGATTAGAGAATGTATTAATTAACAAAAAAGTCAGATAATAAGCAAAGGACCTGAGAGAAAATAATGAGAAAAATGAAGATGAAGATAGAGATAGCGACAAAGGAGATGCAAAAAAATATAAAAGGCGAGATTCAGTTGTGATCACTCTTTTACCATGTCGAAGACCATTAAGATTCACTCACAATAAACATATGTCACAGTAACAGCTAAGCACATATTAATGAACTCACCAACTCGACACTGAGATCTCTATGGACATACAAAGGACAACATAATCTTCACTAATTATCGTCCACCTCACGACATCTATGGGTCGGTAATCACGTTCGAGACAAGTTACACTCATTGGTATCATTAAATTCCAAGAGCAACGCTTATTGCTTTAATAAATTGTGTTTTTTTTTGAAGGATAATGTGACCGTTTCGTGACTTTAAACTGGTTGATCGTTTATTTTTTTTATTTGTTCTAGCAGTGTTATATAGGCTGCTCCTGAGAAACCTGTAGAAACAAACAGTGTATGCAATAACTCTCAGATGCGTAATCTTTACTTGATAGCTTCTAGTTTAGGATCTGCTTGCATTCTCCCCTGCTTGATCGCTTCTAGTTTAGGATCTGCTTGCACAGAAGGAAGTATAACATGCAGATATATAAACACAACTTTGCAAATATCTCACTTTGGAAGAAGAAGTTAACGCGGATCATCCCAGTTCCCAAGAGAATTCACCATGACTGGAAGCTTCTGTTTCGCAAGTGAAGGCCTCAAAGGAGATGTCAAGTGTTGAAAATCTGTGCGATGTCAAATAAATCCAATTGCATCACTGTGAGATATCAAAGCTAGATTCAAGATACAATAACACAAACAATAAAAAAACAAAGAGATCAATAAACTTATAACACAGATCGCGATACGTGGATGAAGCAACAATAGCCATGAGAGCAAATTCAAATTGATAGATCTTCTCGAAACATGGGATGCGACCAAAACAGAGTTAGAGAGAATAGAAACATAGGCGGAATCAGAGACGAACTTCGAGCGTATAGAGATGTGAGGAGACATGGCGACTGTGTCGAAAACGACACCAGCGGTTTAATCTAAGAGATATATATCGCATCCAAAAAAGATATTTATAGGCGAGGATGTACAGTTATCTTCGATGTCGATGAGGAATTGAGGATCAATAAATGAGGCGGTGTGGGAGGGAAGAGGAATGGAGTTAAGATTAATGGTAGACTTAAAGGAAAAAACGAATCCGTTACAGAGTTTCGATCGGGATCAAAGGAAACGAAAGACTGACGACGACTCAATCGACAACCTAAAATTACAACTAGTAGGGCCAAACACGAGCCACACTGATAATATAGATAAGGGCCGAATAAAAAACAGAGGCCCATTTATCAAATGAATGCATAAAACGCAGCAGAAGCTTGTGTTTTCGTATGCCAGGTGGCAAACTTTGATGACGTGGAGACATGAAAAATGAGAAAAGTCTACTTTATTGTATGAGATATTACCTTAACAATACATCACATCTTTAATTATATTACAATAATAATAATACAAAATTTTATTTATTAGTTAATCAACATAAAATTTGTGCCAATTATAAAATCAAAAATGTAAAATAGCTAGGTTTTTCATATGGTTAAACGTTCGGTTTAGTTTGTTTTGCTAAAACTTTTTTGATTTATTTTAGTTTCAATTGGTGGAAAATTACGTAACCAAAAACAGAATTCAAAAGATATGTTTTTGTGAATAAAATAATAACTTAAATCAAAATAATAAAATGTATTATATTCATTGTCACTTAATATTTCACTTCACATAATTATTTTACTAAATAAAAAATTCTTTCTATTTCACTTAATTTAGCTAAACACTTGGAAAATGTCATTTTTATTAGTTTATAAAATCAGTTACGCATGAACATTGGCTATCTATTTAGATACGTTTTTTTCCTTTTGGGTACAATATTTTTTATCAGACCTCTTTTGAATATTACAAAATTATGTGTGGGTTTTGAGCTGGGTCCTTCTAGGCCTGCAAGAATTCAGTTCTGATGCATAGGAACCTAAAAATATCTAAATAACAAATGTATCTAAAGCGGGTTAGGATATTTGTAACAAAAATAACCATATTACCCGCTTCGGCCCAGGTCTTTTGAATACAATTAGTTATATTATGACACATCTAAAAAATATAACACTAATTATGAAAAACAAATATCACACTACAAGAAAACACGTCTGTTGCAAGGGAAATTTGCGAGGAAACATAAGCCTCACAAATTTGAAACGGATAGGGAAATATTTTGCGTTGCAAAAAAGTACTCACGCAAAACTGTCGCAGTTGTGCAACGAAACAATTCCCTTGCAAAACTGCGAGTGCTTTTGCGTGGGAAATCCTGATAACCTCGCAAATCCATCACAGTTTTGCAACGACATTTTTTCATTGCAAATTTGCGGCGGTTTTGCATGGTTTTTTCAATTTGACGCAAAATGCTCATAGAAAAGTCACAAATTTGAGAGAGTCTTGCAAGACAGTACGAGTCACTATTTGTTCATTGCAATTCGTCGCAAAAAGCAGATAGGTTGGTGATGCACTTGTTTTTATGTGTAACACATTTTTATGAGAGATAAATTCTGGTGCAATTTTGTCGCAAAAAACTGATAGGTTGGTGAAACACGTTTTTTTGTATAACTAATTTTTGCAAGGGAATGTTGTACTCGCAAATACTAATGTCCACGCAAAACCGTCGCAAAATTTAACGCAAATTTCTTGCAAATCGTCACAAATTCTTTGCAATGGTTTTTAAAATGTCTATATATAGTAGACCTGAGAAGAGATCGTAACATCCAAAAAAAAAGAATTTGAGAGAAAATGTCGTCCGAACATGAAATATTTGCGTTACAGGCATGGATCATGAAGATCCGGAGACTGGTGAAGTGACAAAAGAGTTTCGGGCTTGACTACGAGGATTCTTACAACATGCAACTAATCAACCGTTTGCAAGGGAACATGATAAAAAATTTTGTCCTTGTAGAAAATGCAAGAACGAGCCATATATAGATATACTGTGAATAGGCATCTATATAATACAATATTTAGACCAAACTACGACATCTGGTTTTTTCATGGGGAAGGTGGATCAAGTACTAGTATGGTCATAGGTTTGAACTACCAACTTATAATGCTAGTTATTATGACACACATGAGCCAACTATGCTTGAAAACAATGAGGGAGATGGGGATGAGCAAAATATGTTTGGAAATAATGTGGGTGCTGGGTATGAGCAACAGGGAAATAAGTATCATGAGATGGTTACAGATGAATTTCATGAAACTGTTATTCATGATAGTAGTACGGAAGAACCTAACATAGACGCAAAAGGTTTTATAATATTTTAGAGGCTGCCAAAGAACCTATCTACGAAGGATGTAGAGAAGGGCTTTCTAGATTTTCACTAGCACCTAGGATGATGGCAACTAAAAGTGATCATAATTTAAATGAGAAGTGCATGGATTTGTGGGCTCAACTAATTAATGAATATTTACCGGAAGGTAATCTTGCAGCCAAAAATTTCTATGAAATTCAGAGGTTAGTTTCTGGTCTTGGTATACCATCTAAAGTGATTGATGTATGTGTTGACAACTGTATGATTTTCTGGAAAGACGATGAGAAACTGCAAGAATGCCAATTTTGTGGAAAGCCAAGATATCAAGAAACCACAAGAATCCTTCCTGTGCCGTACCAACGTATGTGGTACTTAACGATCACAGATATATTGAAGCGTTTATATCACTTGGAAAGGATGGCCGCGGCGATGAGATGGCATGCCAACATTCGGTAAAAGATGGCGAGATTACACATCCCTCAGATGTTATTGCATGGAAAAACTTCCAAACCGTATACTCCGACTATACGAGTGAGTGTAGAAACGTTTATCTTGGCCTATGCACGGATGTATTTAGTCAATTTGGTAAATCTGGAAGGCAATACTCCTTATGGCATGTCATCTTGACACCATACAATCTTCATTCGGAGATGTGCATGCAAAGATAATTTTTGTTCTTGAGTATTCTAGTGTCTGGTCCAAAACATCCAAAGCGAGCACTTGATGTATTTTTTCAACATTTGATCCATGAGCTGAAACTGTTGTGGCATTGTGGCGTGCGGACGTGGAATTACTCGCAGCAGCATAACTTCCATATGCATGCAATGCTTATGTGGACCATTAGTGACTTCCCCGCATATGGAATGTTATCGGGTTGGAAAACACATGGAAGATTATCATGTCCATATTGTATGGATAAGTCAAAGGCTTTTCATCAGAAAAATGGGAGGAAGTCATGTTGGTTTGATTATCACCGTAGGTTTCTTCCGCCGCATCATACTTATCGTAAGAACAAGAAGCTGTTTAAGAAAAACAAGGTAGTGCATGTTCCTCCCCCAGTAATGCAATCAGGAGCAACTTTGTTAGAGCATATTGAGTATAACTTTGCTCATGAGACATGTAAAGTTGTAGGAAATTGGCACACTCCAGCTAACATGCTAGACGGGTATACGACATCTCATAATTGGCATAAGAAGAGCATATTTTGGGAGCTTCCGTATTGTAAGGATCATGTTTTAAGGCACAACCTTGATGGGATGCACATTGAGAAGATTTTTTTTTGAGAATATTATGAACACTATTTTGAACGTGAAGGGAAATAGTAAAGACAATTTGAAATCAAGGTTAGATTTACTGGAGTTATGTGCAAGACCAGAGCTGCATGTAACAAGAGAAGCAAAAATACCAGTTCCGAATTTTAGATTGTCTGGGGTGGCGAAGCAGAAGTTATTCGAGTGGGTTAATTCTGACGTAAAGTTCTCGGATGGATATGTGTAAAAATTCTCAAGATGCTTAGAGCAAGGCCAAAAATATTCTGGTTTTGCTTTACAATCTGGAAAAAGTCTTTCCCCCATCTTTTTGACGTAATGGAACATCTCTCGATTCATCTACCTCTTGAAGCGGCTCTTGCGGGCCTTGCAATTCCGATGGATGTATTTATTTGAGAGATTCATGAGACATTTGAAAAACAAAGCCAAAAATCTTGCCAAAGTCGAGGGTTCGATTGTTGCAGGAAGTTTAACGGAGGAAACTTCCCACTTTACATCTTACTACTTTATCCCAACCGTTAGAACGAAGAAGACAGCTCCCAGACGATACGACGAAGGAGTTGCACCTACATATCTTGACAAAGACGTTCCTGACATATTTTGTCAGATTGGGAGACTTGCTGGCAAAGGGAAAGAAGTTTGGTGGGAGGATCATGCACATGCTCGTGCTGCTCACAATTACATCATGCGAAACATTGACTACTTGCAAGAATTTAAAAGGTATTTTTATAAATTTTATTGGATACTTTGGTTTATGTTTACAATATTCCTAACAAATAACAACTTTTATTTATATATACGGCAGATTCAACTTGCAAATTCGAGAACACTATCCTAATTTAGAAGAAAAAGATTATGAACAGTTGAACGAACGAGATTATCCTGCTTGGTTACAATACTATGCACACACAATATTTTGATTTTTAAAAAGTAAAAGATGACTTGACTAATTTTGATAATATATATTTTGAGCAGGTGAAATATGGACATCATCACAAACCAATTCTGCCATGGTTGTGTGAATTTTTTGAGGAACCGGTTGCTAAGATCGTTACTGCTCCAGTTTACTTTACTCGTGGAGACACTTCTCATACGTACGCTCACGGCTCGAAGAGATCCACCGCAAATTTTGGAATCCAAGTCAAAGGTGAAACTGACTTGTATGGTGTATTTCAACAGATCATAGAAGTCACTTATCTAGGATTCATCAACTTAAAATGCATATTATTTAAGTGTGATTGGTATGATCCAACGATTGGATGAGGGGTATGAACAAATAATTTTGGAGTGATAAATGTCAACGCAAAAAGACATTATGCAAAATTTGAAACCTATTGCCTTGCATCAAAAGCAGATCAAGTGTGTTTTCTTCCATATTCAAGGATTAAAGAAAGACGTGAAAGATGGTTATCAGTGATTAAAGTCAACCCACGAGGGCGTATAGTGGTCGAAGAAATGGATGATCTCGCAATGCAGGCCGAAAGAGTTGCTGAAATCTCCATTCCAACTGAATCAACAGAGAGTATCATACATATCGATCCAAATAACCAAGAAGTAGAAGTCATTGTTGATGATTCAACTAAAGGCTCCGCTTCAGAAGAGGACGAGTTTGATGATGATGATGATGAAACCGACGAAGATGATGTCACTAATGATAAAAATGAAAATAGTGGCACTGAAAATGTATCTGAAAATGAGTCTTATTAGTTAAAATATCACTTGTATGTTGTACTATCTTGTATTTCTATTTTTTAATAAAAAATATAAGAATCTGTGTCAGATTTGCGAGGGAATTGCAAGATAATCTCGCAAAACGCTCGCAATTTTGCAAGAGTTTTGCACATATACCCTTGCAATTCCCTCGCAAAATTGCAATAACAACAGTTCACTTGCAATATTGCGAGGCATTTGCGAGTTATTCCTTGCAATTCATTCACAATTATTTCGCAATTCTCTGTTTTTGGGACTCTAGCAGTTTAACACATTCATTAGAAACATTTAACAATTTATATGTAAATCAATAAATAATTTTAAAATTTTAGTCTTCTACGTCTTGAAATGACAATTTCCTCAAGCAAACAAGTCTCTGAAAGAGGTTTTGAAAAGCAAAGACACACATAATGTTTAAGTATAATTATCACCCTACTTTGTTGCAACCACATCCTATCTAGTCAATCAAAGAGAAATTTTATATACCCTATCCTAGTATAGCAACCAAATTCATCCTACCAACAACTTAGCGAATACTAGTCTGACTCACCCCTCTACTGATTTCTTTTCTTTGCATAAAATAAAAGTGCAGACTTTCCCTGGGAATATCGATCAAAGGACATATGGACTCTTACCCCTCCAATTATCTGAGCACACATGTAGTCTTCTCTGATCCTTTCCTCTCTCTCTTCTCACTTCTTCTCAGTCAATGTCTCCCTTCTTTTGAGGGTATCATTTTATTTTTTAAATTGACGGAGATATTTGGATAGATTTCCTTGAATCAAGTCCTAATGCTTTTTGCCAACAAATCATGTTCACTTCTTTTTGACATTTATCTCTTTCTAGAATCGTATGAATCAAGCTTTAATGATTGCAGCCATCAAATCATGTTTGACTCCTTTTTTAAATCTGAAGGGGGGAGAGAGGGGTATAAGAAGAACACAGACTTTTACCTTCTAGACTTATAGAAGGAATCCGGTCCAGTGTATACCAAATCCCAAAGCAAGCAATTTATTTTCAGGATTAGTATTAGAAATCAGCTTCGGTTCCTTCAAATTTTCTAAGCAAGTGTGATCTAGTGGCAAAATGATTCACTTTGGTATCTTTAGTAATCTCTGCAAATAACCTTCTAAAATGGTGCTTATAGCATTGTTAGTCAATAATAAATCTTGATCATAAGCCCCTTCTTGACTCAATATAATTTTTTTGAAAAACATATATAATTATAGAAATAAAACTCAAAACAAATAAATAGCATTAGCGAACCTCCCCCAGACTTAAATTACACTGTCCCTAGTTTAATCCATTCCGGATTGGTTTAAGAAAAATCCACAAATCATAAGTAAACAGTTTAAGTAGAAAACTCAATACCTCTCTCTGTAAGAAGGTGTCAATCGATGGTAGGCTCGTGTGGTCGATCGATGGGCGCAATTTATTGTCGACTGATTGTGGCTCTATGGTGTTGATCGATGGTGGAATCAAACAGTCTGTAAAAACAAAGTAAAATCAAAATAAATAGTAGTATAAGGAAAAAATAAATAAAAACTTACTAAACAGTGGATTGCCTCCCCCTTAGCGCTTGGTTATAGTCTTAAACTCGACGTTTTGAACTTTCTTACTAAAATGGAGGTGGATCAACACTTGGAAAACAAGTTTCTACATCTTTTTCTCTCTTATAAATCCATGTTCAAATGAAGCTTCTCATTGCCTCATCTCCTCTTGCTTTGTTATTCTTTATGATCTCCTTACTAACCTCCACTGAATACTTTATCCTTTGTAGATTCTTAATACTGCGTTGTAGCATTCTAAGTCTGATAGCTGTAGTCTCTGATATATCCTTCAATTGCTGAGAGATGTCTTCCTTCATCAGGCTTTGAGAAAAAGAAATCTCATCGAACATGTCTTCTAATTGTTTTCCTGCTGCGGACTTCTGTCTGTCGAACCCAGTATCGATCGATGGTGTGATGATGCCGTCGATCGATGTCACTCTGCTCCAATCGCATGCTGTCTTCGAACAGTATCCAAATCTTGCTTCGTCTCATCATGCATGTAATCAAACCGTTGAGGCACTTATCTATAGAATATTAGACATCATCAAGCCTCTTGTAGAAATCATCCAGTGACATCTCTTGAGCTTTGTAGATCTCACGCACAATCTCATCAATCTCTACTCTGGTGTATGTCTTTTGTTTCTTCATAGACATAGCGATCTTTGCTGCATGTTCTGGTAAACATATGTAGCTCTGCTCAAACATAGTAGCTATGTCTAGAACTGTTCTGATGTATGCTTCTTGCACATTCACGACTCTACCGTCTATAGCTCGTGCATTACCATTCTCATCTCTGTAGATTCCATACTCATCTTTCTTTTCCCGATGGAACATTCTTCTGCCATCAGCATCGTAAGCTCTCTTTCCATGCTCTATACGACCGACGATCAATAGTGGGTGTATCCAGTCAATCGATCGTGGACTTCCTAAACCATAGGGATTAGAAGTACAAGACTAGTGTACCCCTGGAAAGTGGTGTCGATCGATGCATGTTGGCTATCGTCGATCGGTCTAAGGTGTTTGGAAGTGTGGAGATAATTATGGATCTGCTCATTCTTCTGCTCCTCACTGTCGATCGATGCGTGAACCTGTGTGACAATCGATGGCTGATGTTGTTGTCCAAATAAATTTCCTGATCCATTAGCCATAACAAAGACATCTGCTACATCCTCCTTAGGTATATTTAGAATTCTACCATAAAGAGCATGTGCACGTCCTCCTGTGTCTCTGAAAATTCTAAACTCATCTGGTCTAAGATAACCAACATATGTATCTTCTGCTCTAAGTTCTTGTTTTGGTTTGCGTTTGATGTCGTTCGATGGCAACGAGATGCCGTCGATCGCTGCTCGATTATACACTTTTGTGTTCACTACCCATCCAGCTTCTTCCAGTGCTAGGCTGCGAGACTCAGTCAGCTCTTCCTCTCTGTAATCTGCATCATATTCTTCGTAAGCTTCACCGTATCCTTGGTATGCCTGATGTGTGTCGATTGATGGTGTATGATGACTGTCGATCGATGCTCGATAATCAGACTGTTGGCCGAAAAGGTTCCCAGATCCATTATCCATCGCAAGTATATCTGCCACATCTTCCGTCGTGACATGCAGAGTTATGCCATCCATAGGTCTTGCGTGACCATCTGGATTTCTCATAATACCAAACTCATCTTCTTGTAGATAACCATATTCCCTCTCGCGTTCTGCAGCTGAATCTTGTTCGGACTCTAAGTTAATACTAGTATCGATTGATGTTGATTGGTTACCATTGATCGATGTCGATTTCCCGATTTGGTGGTAAACATAAAAAACACCAGCCTTTCCCATAGAAATACGTTGGTATTCGATTATCTCTTCTTCTCTATAATCTTTGTCGTGCTCGAGGTAGGTGGGCCGTAATCGAGATCTGCATGGTAGGTGTTGATCAGTTCTGAAGGATGAGTGTCGATCGATACAAGGAGTGGGTGTCGACTGATTGTTGAACCGTAAGCTCGTCGATCGATTGTCTGGGCTAGGTATCGATCGATGCTCCATCTTCCGACTCCTCACTGAACTCATAATCGCAGAAGCATGAGGGCACAAGCTCTGCATCATTACACAATTCATTCATAGTAGCTTTGTACTTATTCTTAATAAGTTCATAAAAAATATTTTGATCAATTAGATGTAGATACAACCTATTTAACTTCATATCGCAGATAGCTCCCACAATGGCCATGAATGCTCTCCCAAGTAGTAGTAAAGAGTTCCAACTATCCTGATGTCCATAACATGGAAGTCTACTAGGACTAGGGTGTTGTTAATTTGCAATGAAACATCTTTTACCATCCCTCCTGAGTTCACTCCTGAGCAGTCTACAAATGTGAAAGAATCATTGGAGGGTTCCACTTTCAGGTTCAGCTCCTCTGCCATAGTCCTTGGAATAATGCTCACCGATGATCCAGTATCACATAGGGCATTGGGATATTCGTTGCCCTTGATGAAACATGGAACCACAAACTTTCCAGGATCACTTTCCTTCCGTAGGCAAGTCCTTTGTTTCATCTTCTCTCTGAGATGATTGAACATGATTACTATATCATCATCTGTCTCCCTTGTTTCTCTGAAAAACATCCACAATCTGTGAGTATAAAAAGCTTCATCAAAAGAAATATCTAGAGGAATTTTGAAAATTCTTTTAGCAAAGCTATCCATCTCTTTTTCATTGGCTTCTCTGCGTTGATGTTTAGGGATCTTTTGCTTCCTATTGGAGTGTCCCTCATCTTCTCTATCAAGATCCATAGCTATATACATGTTTGTATTCTGTTCAGAAACCGTCACTGTCAAACCCACAATCAACTCGCATTGATGTTTGGCAGTCAAACTAGTTTCCTCATTTGTCGATCGATACCTCTATCACTCTGTCGGCCGGTGCTCTGAATTCTGTGTCGATCGACATTAGTTGATTCACACAAAGCCACTGATACTGCAGGATTCGTTGTCGATCGATGGTCATTGCTTGGTGTCGATCAACACCAATGAGAACAGCCGAATGACATAAAACTTTCAGCACAAAAATCTCATTCTTGGAGTTTTTCTCTCTTAACTTCCTAACAAAAATCATCATCAATCAATGCATTGACGTGGTGCTTCTATCCAGCCTCCATTTTCTCTTTAATCAGGCTCTCATGCTTCATAATGGTTTCACTTGTTTGCATCACTTCATTCTCCAACTTCTTCACATGGATGCTGAGGTTTTTGAACTTGGTATTGAGGTTTAGGAACAGACCATCTATCTTTCCATTGAAATCCACAACCATCTTTTGCTATCCCTCTAAAACTCTATCAACCATTGCTTCGATCTTGATTTCCTGAGCTTCTGGAGGAGGATTCTAGTAGTAGAAAGATCCATTAGTCATGTTGTTGTTGAAGGGCTTTCGCTGTGAACCCTGACTAAAGTTACTCCTTTAACCATTCCCATAGGAGTTCCTATTGAAACCTTGATTCCCTTTTCTTTGGAAACCATTCTCATAAATGTAGTTCACATCCCCTTCTTCAATATCATCATCTCCAAACTCTATTGCTTCTACTTGTGCAAAAGTAACCTGCTTCTTGAGAAATTTCTGAACACTATCCCGTTTAGCCTTGACTTCTTCAATCTGCTCCTTGCTCACAGCTGGATTTGATTTCCTCCTCTTAAAATATGTGTTCTTGGTATTGCTGCTGGATGCCAGATTCTCAATCAATCTCGTAGCTTCTTCAGGACTCCTAGTGCTGTAATTTCCCTCACTAGCTGTGTTCAAAGCCATCTGATACTGTAATCCAATACATCTGAAGAAATTTCTAAGAAGCTGCACTTCGTTGAACCCGTGATGTGAACAATCTCTCTGGTAGGACTTGAATATGATCCAAGAGTTTTTGAAATACTCTGAAGGGTCTGGTTAAGAAGTAGCAATGTTGCTCCTCATATCTTCTGCTCTCGCGTCATCAAAGAAGTTACGCAAAGCGTTCTTGATGTTAGTCTAGGAGGTCAGAGAACCTGGTGGTAGCTACTTAAGACAATATGAAGCTTCTCCAGCAAGTGAGTAGTTGAAGAACTTACAAAAGGGGTAGTCCTCAGGAAATCCATTGGCTTTAATAGCAATTACTAGATCCTCAAATCGCTCTAGATGATCCATAGGGTGCTCATGTCACAACCCATGGTATTGCGTCAGCGCTACAAGTCCGAAGAAAGCGGGCTTGATCTCAAAATCGTTTCTCTAAAAAGCTGGAGGACGAATGGCGGATTTGTTGGCGTAGAACTGGTCTGGACGGTTGTACTCAGCCAGTGTTCTCTGAGAAGCTTGGGAATTAGCTTCAGGTTGAGCTACTGCAGCGTCTGCTTCCGCTTTTGCTTCCGTGTCAGGGATTACAGTCCCTTGATCGTCTATCTTTTGACATGCTGCATTACACAGATGACCGTTGAGGTCACGGAAGTCTCCATTCTCATTATGAACCAATACTAAAGAAGCAACCATCTGAACCCGTCTGCTACTGTTGATCGATGCGGTTAAGTCGTTGTCGATCGATGCGGTGTGATCAATGTCTATCGATGCTCAAGTTCTGAAGTCGGTCGATGCTGTCCATAAAGAAGTGTTGGTCGACGCTATGTAGGTGCCGTCGATCGATGCTTGTCGTCTTTCTTTGCGGATCGTACGTTCTAGTTTCTCTGGGTCTGAGAATAATAGTTCTTGTCCTTTATTGCTCCTGGTATTCTTTTGCATGTACCTGAAAAACAAGGAAAAAAAAAAGTTAAGTAACTTAAAAGTAAGGGTAAACGACATATTTCCACACCAAAAGTATCATATAGTAACAGTTTCACACAATCTTTCATGATCGTCTTAATTGCACACATTCTAAGTATATGAATATATTTACCCGTTTTTTTCAAAGATCAAAACCCAAAACCACACAGGCGAAAGTTTAGCTTCGTTTTATTGGTTTATAATCTAAACCGATCAAAACAGTTGATATTAAACTGAAATTATATCCGAACCAACTTGGTAATAAAGTAGTACTCGATCCAACTCTTTAGTACGATGTTGGGTCAGGTTATATTCGTATATCAGGTTGGGTCGAGTTTTAATTTCAGTTTGGTACCAACTTGTTTGATATGATTTAATTAGTTTGATATCGGTTTAAATTTTAACCCAAGTTAAACTTTCGTCTGTGTGGTTTCTGGTTTCGATCTTTGAAAATGGTGATAAATAGGTTCATATATTTAAAATGTGTACAATTAGCTTCATATACTTAAAATATGTGCAATTAGGATGAGCATAAAAGATTATGTGGAACTGTTACTATACAATATTTCTGGTGTGAAGATAGGTCATTTACCCTATATGTATAAATAAACCTAGACTAAATCCTAGAAATTAAATCTAATGGCGATCAATGCTCCCCGGAAACGGCACCAAATTTGACATGGTGTGTTTATTGTTCTAGCAGGGTATGAATATCCTAAACAATTAACTATCAAATTAACTTTAATCTTATCACACAAATAATACTCTCGCCAAGAGAGATCATATGTAGTACTTAGGGATCGAATCCATAGAGAGCAATGGCAGACAATAGATTTCTTATTTCTAAAGACTAAGCTAGATAAATATATATACTTGTAGCAAACAATCACTTTAAGGAAATATTAATTATCAGGAGGGATAGATGCAATATGGAAATAAGATAATAATATAAATATGAAAATATGCTATTAAACTAATGTAACTATGCTATACCTAGGGTTTCAAGCTTAATAGATTATAGGGAATATGAAACACGGGAATGCAAATATTCTAGAACTCAAATATTAACTATTATGACGCTTTTAACTCCAACTCTCGTATGCGAGAAAAAGGAAAGACCATCGATCGACGGCTAAGGCCTGATGTCGATCGATGGTGAAATCAGAAGGAAGTGTGAACGAGATTTGATATGTTCACCAAGCTAATCAGACCAGCCCTCGCATGCGCCTAACACCCTAGTTCAATGGAGTTTATTATGGCACAAAATCTACTCTCGTTTTCGTCCATGTCCTACTTTCGAGATCCTAGTTAGCTACTCTAGAATGCAAGCATTAAGCACAACTCAGTTGATGGATATTAACCTAACCTAACAATCCTAATTTTGGGATAATCCATGATTGTTATCATTCCACCCTAAATCTAATTGATAACTATTCAGACATAATCAAAGCACGAACAATAGTCTGAATATAATGCATAGATAAAATATTGGAGTTCCAATACAAATCTCCATAAGGAGTTATGAATCTTCTCTCCTTTGTGTAATACATAAATCATAAATATAAAACCCTAAAATCTAAGTCAAAACTCGTCCATGGCATCTTCGTCATTTGTCTCTAACTTGGGCTTGATATTGACTGTTTGTGATTTGGCTGTCGATCGATGGCAATTGTGCAGCATCATCGATGGCAAGTGTGCAGCATCATCGATGGCAAGTGCGAAGAATCGATCAATCTTGGTCTTGTAACATTGGTCGACACCAAGGTAGTGTCGTCGATCGACGACAGTCTTGTACTTTCACTCTCCAACTGATCAGCGACAAATTCTTCTCATCTAAATGTCCCAAAAGCTCCAGGTATCTCCATATATCTCCAAAACGTACCTGGATCTGTAAAGACCCTAAAACATAGTCTAGACACACATAATAAACCATAAATAGAGCCTGTAACATGGCCTAAAGTTGGTAATAAATAGGCTATATTATATTATGTATTGTCTCGTTAAAAACCTAGTCATAGAAAAACCCAAAGGGATAAAAACCATGATAAATAGAAAAAGAGTACAGTGACGTAATTTTCCCTTGTGAATTGGACATGTATTTTTCTTCATATTTCATGCAAATGTCGCATTACGATACCGTAAAAGTGTTTTTGGAACGTTGTAGTGAGAAGGGCCTTTGTGAACAAGACATCTTGATTGTCGCATGACCGTACATACTCAATGTCCATTTCTTGATTTCTTCTCGAGCTCCCGTATGTATGAGAAAAACCTTGGAGGGATATGTTTTGTCATGTTGCTCTTGATATAGCCTTCTTTGAGTTGAGCGACACAAGCCAAATTGTTTTCAAATATTTTCGTCATTTCTTTCTTATCAATTATTCTACTTGCTTATTGTATGTGGTGACTTATTGACCTAAGCCACACACATCCTCAACATGCTTCGTGAAGCTTAATAGTATTTGCATGATTTAAAGAAGTCGCAACCATAGTTTGTTTCTAGGAATTCCAAGAGATCGCGGTTCCTCCAATTGTAAGAACATAGGCGGTTTGCGATCGAGATTTATGAGGATTTGATAAGTACCCTGCATCTGCAAAATCAAACATACAAAACTTGGGTTTTCTAAAATAAATTAACCCTAAATCAACTGTACCGCAAAGGTAACGAAACAGAGTACTTTATTCCGTTCAAATGCCTGCGAGTAGGAAAAGAAATATATGTTGCAAGTAAGTTAGTTGGAAAAACGATATCAGGTTTGGTACAATTTGCAAGATATAACCGATAGCACTCATATAAGGTACTACAAGACCTAATGTTTCCTCATTATCTTCACAGGGCCTAAAAGGACCTCAGATCTATTTACTATTGGAGTACTCAAACGAGTTGTTTTTTCCATATAAAAGTGTTCAATAACCTTTTCAAATAATTTGTTTGATGCACAAAAATATTCCTTCTCGAAAATGCTCCATCTGGAGCCCAAGATAAATTTTTTCTTTCCGAGATCTGTCATTTTGAACTCTTCTTTCATATAAGTTCGTGCATCATCAACCTTCTTTTATGTTCTAATAATGTTCAGATCATCTACATATACAACAATGATCACAAAGCTAGGTGACAATTTCTTAATAAAAACGCATGGACATGTTGCATTATTCACATATCCTTTTCCAATAGATATTCACTTAAGCGATTGCACCACATCCGTCCGGGTTGCTTTAATTGGTATGGTGATCGCCGTAAACTTGAGCCGAACAAACTCTCTGGATTTTGTTTTCAATGCTTCTAGCCATTTCCAATCCTTCAGGTTGAGTTCATGTATATATCATTATCCAGTGATCCATACAATATGTTTGTCCAAAACGTCCATAAGATGCATTTCATATATATTTGACGCCACCGTAGGCTCATGAAAATCTAAACGTATTGCATCCACTACCGTGGGGAACTATGTGTTCCTCAAAATCATTCCCGGTCATCTGGAAAAACATGGCAACCTAATCAGGCTTTATAGTCATGGTTACTTCAATTTTTCTCATTTACGTTTTCTTATGACTACCCATTTATACCCCACTGAATGTTACATTCTCAGAGGTTATGACATATCAGTTCAAAGACATTCTTTTATTTAGGGATGAGTTAATTCTGTTTGAATGGTCTTCTTCAACTCCTCCCAATGATGTCTTTTTAACATTCTAAAATGGAACTTGGATCTGGATCATCACTTTCATGATCGATCTCTTTGTACCAGAAAAATAGAACATCCCGTCAACAGATCTTTTATTATATTTCTAGTCCATAGTTTTTTGCATTTTGGGCGTTAAGTTGAGATGGATAATTTCATGAATTTAAGGTGTTTCGTCCGTTCTCGTCATTCTGGATCCTTATGCTTTATTTGGTTTCTTTTTGGAAACCTTATATCTCTGCCATGGTCTCTTTCAAACAACCATTTTTTCAGTATCAGGTTCACTAAGACACCCTGGAACCTTTTCACTCTCTCAATCAGATTTCTTCTCCTATCGGGGATTTTTAATCTTTAGACTTGCGCTGGCCTCACCTCTTAACTGAACCCGTCAGGTCATTCATTGTAGTTTCCATTGTTTATGGTCCTTCAGGTACAACACAACACTACATGGAACATTTTCTAGCGGGTATATACATTATTGTCACCGTTTGTATCTATGAACGCATATGGAACTGGTTTGCGCAAATTATGCCATAATGTTTCAGTTCCTGACTTTTGACATGGTGTGTTACTGTATCTAACGGCAGCGGAATTATTCAAGCTATGCCTACAGAAACAGTTACTGCATCAAATCTTAACCCTTAATCCTACACACCACACGATCAGATACTCTCTGCCCAAGAGCGATTATGGAATGTAGGTCATTTAGGGCCATCACAATTCACAGAGAAACAATGGCACACCAATAGATTTCTCTCTTCCTAAAGGTAAGCTAAATGATATATATAATTGGTAGTAAGTAATCAGTTTAAAATAATTCCTTATGGAGACTCTCAGATGCAATAGTCAATATGTATAATGGTAATATGTCTCAGCAATAATAGTAAATATTAGAGTATGCTAATAATGTAAT
>CAJHQQ010001463.1:0-95819 GCA_905132885.1 Moricandia moricandioides | reverse complement strand
TATCCAAAATGATCTTCTCTACTTGTTGGCCATTGAAACTTCATAACCAACAAAAAACAAAGAACTAAGAAACGTTGTCCAGATTCACAACTAGGGTTGTCTTTGAGCCAAGTTTTGTTCCTCCAGGTCTTTTTCTGTTTTACATGGAGAACTTTTGAGGGACAGTATCAAAATCGTCTCCAAAGTCATACCTTTGCCTTTCCCTTCCGACCTGATGAAAAGTTGTCAATGTTTTTAGTCTCTAAGAAACTCAAGTTCTAGGACAGATCAGTCTATGAAACATGGCATTAAGTTACCTTTCCCAAGTATAAAGGATCACATGACAAGCTCTCATCCATGGCTATGAGATTCTTCGACAGCCTAATAGTCCTGAAAATCATGTAAACACACAGCTTGTTTGATTCTACTACTCTACTTCAGATAAAAAGAACCTGGCTTCGTGGCAGCAAAGTATTTGGATCCTAAGCATACCTTTGGATGACAGAATCCATGACCTCTATCATCTCACTGGTTTTGTACTGCTCAGGGTCCTCCAAGAATCTGACCATTCCATCTTTCTGGTTGATAAGAGCATGTATCTGACCATCCTGGATCTGCATGTTTGGTAAGAAAACATAATTATGCCATGTAACAGTTATAGTTATGCATGTTTGGTTAGAATACATATACAGTACCATCTGAAGCACATGCATTTCTGCCTCCTTAGCATTAGCAAGTTGGACCATGTTAGCTATATCTTGAAGCGACAAGGTCAAGTACTTCTGAGTCAATCTCAGAATGTTCCGCTTGTAAAGGGATGCCACAGCTTGCTTAACTAATCCAAGGTTATTGTCCTGTAAAGCAGGGTGAAAGATTAATAAAATTAATCAAAGCAAGTTATAGTTGAATGAAGATTAATATCAGTACAAAAACTAGGAAGATTAACATCAGTAGAACACTGAGTGTTCAGGGGATTTACCTTTTCAAAATCTGAGCTGTGGGCCACAACCACTGCCTGTAGTTCACTGATCTTCCCTTCGTTGTAGCAATTTCCCAATTCAGTGTAAGGCTGAGAAAAGGTTAAACGATAAAAATTATAAGCTATAATAAATCTAGCTAGTACAAAGCACATGACATCATTGCATTGAACTGAAAATGAGACAAGCCACCATTAAATGGGAAAACAACTCATCATATGAAGATATCATAGCATAGACAACGGATACAGTTCAAACTTACTGTACACCAGGTCTTGAGGCTCCTCTGAGCTGCTGTAGAAGCGCACTTGGGGAGACTGACACTAAACTGCACCAGCAAAAATAATACAATATTATAAGAATATCATCAAAAGATAAACCAATGCTTGAAGAGAAAATCTACACAGAAAATAACAACAGAAAACTAGCTAAACAAGAAAAAAACGGAATATAAACATAGCCTTACCTGCCCGGAGTGAATGAGAGTGACCAAAATGTACTTTTTATACGCCTCAAGAGCTATGGCGTTGACACTATGCATTGGAGCAGTGATAACCTGAAAAAGGTACCTCGATCAAGTTAAAACAAAGCAAAAGTCCATGATGGCTAAAAACATGTGAAAAAAAAAAAACTAAATAGAATGCCTTACATTGTAAAGAAGCTCCAATGCTTTCTGGAAATTCTTCTGTCCAATGCATATCATTCCCCTGTCAAAAGTGTAAAATATATATAAGAAGGTTACTTCTAGTATATTAACATAAGGATCAAGGACGAGAATCTAATCTAATGGATGGACTAATGTATTGATACAACCATTGTTAAAACAAAAACAAACTGATAGCAATGAGGGATACTAGCTTACCCATAATAGCAATAGAGATAAAAATCCCTAGGCTGGTCAACCTCCAAGATATCATCACTAAGAATGGAGAAACCTGCTTTATAGCACTTAGCCAGCAGACATAGTTGAAGACAATCCGGATGCAACGCAGTCAAACGTTTGGTGGAGACCTGAACCTTACGAACAGCTGTCAACAGTGGAGCCACACCTCGTACGGGATCATTGAGCTCCAAGACTTTGTCTTTGAATCTCTTACAAAGAGACACAACTGTGCAAGAATCAAAACAATCATCATCATCTCCCTAAAAGATAATAACACAAGAGAGGTGCAAGTGATTACATTTGTCGCTCGCTAAACGAATCTGCTCAGCATCGCAAGAACTGATGTAACGAGCAATTAGCAGAACCGCATCGTAAGCTTTCTCCTTCGACATTGGACCACACGTAAGACCATCGCTGGAACAAGCAAACAATACAAAGAGTTGGCCCTAAGAGTATATACCAAAACAAATCAAAGTAAAGTAATCTCACAGGAGATAGAGGTAGCCGAGAGAATGCTTCGTAGGGTCGAGCTGTTCAAGAGTAGAGAGTTGAAGATCCGAGTCGGTTCGGAGCGTCTCCTCAGCTCCTTTCAAAATACGGTGGAGTGAAGATAAGTCTCCGGAACTCGCTGATAGACCCTGGATTGAAGTTATCACATCCTCCGTCGAGCTCATACTTCCGATCGTTATAGAATATTCCGACGAAAACAAACCCTAATCGATCCCTTGTTTCTCTCCCTCTCTACTCAATTGTGTTTAATTATCTCTGGATCGTCTCTATAGATATATCCACTCAGAAAGGGAAGTGCGATACTCTGAGTGAACCAGAGGCTCCTGGTATAAGACGGCTCGTACGTTCAAACGCGTAAACCAATTGCTAACCGTCTTGTAAACCAGATATTAATCGGTATTAATTAAATAAGAAATAGCCTCGGTATCGTTCGGTTTGAGAGAGACACTCCAAATGAGGATTTTGGCATAAGACGGCTCGTAAAACGCGTAAACCGGTTACTAACCGTCTTATAGATCAGTTATTAGTACCGGCTCGGTATAAATCAAAGTAAGGAATAGCCTCGGTATTGTTCGGTTTGAGCCAGATGAGCTAGAGGCTTCTGCCATAAGTCGGCTCGTGAAACCGTCTTGTAAACCAGATATTACCGGATCCGTATAAAATTATGAAAAATAGAATCAAATAATATTTCAAAGTATACAATTTTATTATATTTATATTTTTACTATTATATTATATTATTGTTATATTAACGATGATTTATAAGTTATTATTATTTTCTAAAAATTTACCAAAAATATAAATTAACATTTCATATAAATATTAATGTCACAATTAGTTTCAATTTATGTCATTATTGATATTATGACATTTCATTATTTTTTCTTTTGAAATTAGTATGATGATAGTACATGGTAAATCATTTTTCATACAATGTATTGAGGACTAGGGGATTGTTAATTCGATAATATATTTTTATTAGTTTAATAACAAATCACTTACATGTAAAGACACATCATTTATTTAATACAGAAACTTACGAGATTTGCAAGGAAATTGTATGGTAATTATGGTGCATCGCAATTTCCTCAGATACTTGTGATGGACTTGCAAGGAATTTGCGAGTCATGCTTGGTTCATCTTATTTCTCTCGTAAAAATTGAATAAAGTAGTTGAAACATGCTTTTTGTATGAATAACTAATTATTTACGAGGGAATAATCTCTCACAAATCCTTTACAAATTTGTTTCCTTCGCAATTCTTTTGCAAATCCCTCACAATTTCTTTTTGAAACATCAATAAATAGCAAATGTGAGCTGATTACTTAATATCAGAAAAAAAGGGAAAATAAATAAAGAGCAAAAAAGTCTTTATAACATGACAATATATAAAGATTTAGAGACCCGTGAAGTGATGAAAGAGTGTCATGCTGGATTCCAGAGATTCTTACACTAGACAACTAACCAATCATTTGCGAAGAAACATAGTAAAATATTTTGTCAAATATAAGAACGGGTCATATTTAGAAGTAGCTAGTGAATAAGCATATATATAATTGAGAATCTAGACCACACTACTAAATAAAGTATTTGCAAGGGGAAAAGGCATCAAGCAGTATAATTCTACCAACATATAATTCTAATTTTCATGAAGTCCACGAGCATAACTTGTTTAGAAATAATGCAGGTGATAGATAGGAGCAACATGACAATATATAATATGATATGGTTATATATGCATTTTATAAAAATGCAATTTCTGATAGTAGTAGAGAAGAACCTAACATAGATGTGAAACAATTTTGTTATATGATAGACGCTATAAAAAAACTCATCTCTGAAAGATATAGATAACGACTTTCTAAATTATAATAACATCTAGGATAATGATAAATAAAAGTGATCTTTACTTAGGGTGGTTTTGTAAAGAAATAAAGACAAAAAAAATAATCTAATGCAATCAATAGTAAACATTACTTTCATGATAAGAATAAGAAATAGCTCAAGCAATGGTTAAAATAGTGAACGAATAGAATACACATAATTATTTTATATGATCATAAATAATAGGGCAACAATGAATTACAAAACAAACACACAGAGTATAAATAAATAACAACATGATGAAATTAATCATCTGATATTAATATGGGGATGTCATTCGTAAAATTTAACCAAGAGTGGTGCTCTACTTGGTTGGGCACATTTTTGGGCCTAGAGAGTCACGTACGGCAACGTTTGCTGTTCTCGCATCCTTTGTTGTAGTTATTGATTTGTACTTTCTTGCAGCTGGCAGGGTGTTTTTTATCACAACCGTGAGCAGAATCTCCTTTTATAATGGCACCATATGATAAACTTGTTGCCTCTATCTTAGTTGCTGCAAGAGCCAAGAACACAACAAGAGCCAGAGAGACAATAATTTTGATACTTTTAGACATCCCCATATTGTTAATAATTTGTTATTTGTTATTTTCCAAATAAATTAAATAAATAAATAGGTTATAAAAGAAACTCCGATTAGGAGCTCAATTATTTTCTATCTATTTATTTAATTGTATTTGGAATTTCTCTGTGTGATTATGAATAAGAGGTTATTGTTGCTTATATAGCAGAGAAAAGATATATTTCAGTTAGTTATTTTAAGACTTTGATAACTATTTTTTGATGATGAATAATTAGTAACCACATAGTTTTAAGTAAACGGAAGTTTTTAGTATAGATCAGTTGGATGTTGTTTTATTAAAATTAGGGGTTCGTCCGTTGTTCGCGCCGGATATGTATTTTTGTAAAGCATATTGCTGTTTTAGAATTATTTTGTATTCTTACTTATTTTATTAATTGTTTTTCTATTTTTATATATTTATATTGTAAATAATTGTTTTCATACTGTTTACAATTAGGTTCTTAGTTATGTTTAGAATTATATTGTTGTTAGATAGATCTTCGTGGTCGTGACTTAGAGAATGTGATGTTGTTGATTTATAATTCTAAGAGTAGTTAAAAATGTAAAATAGTGTGCAAATATTTCTAATTTAATGTAGGTGTGTACATTTGGGTATCCAATCAAACTCTATTCAAATTTCATTTTTTGGGTTTAGAAAATTAAATTTTATTTGTATATTTATTAGCTTTGGTTCAGATTCGGTTCAGAAATTATAGGTTTAGTTACCATTTTTTTTTGAATTACTAAGAGGTTCGAGCCGAAGCCCTATTCTCCCAGGCCTGAAATCACAACATGTAATATTGGTTTCGTCCTAGCTGTCATTCGAATTGGGAACTTGTGACACAATAACCGAAATTCTTTCAAGTTGAGGTAATGACCTCTGATATTTAGCTACCATTTTAAAATTATGTAAATTGCATTTGAAAATCCAACTATATTTAAGATCTTGAGTATTCAAAACTAAAAGTAATATACATAAATGTTTGAATAGCGTATGACTAAATATCTAAAATTAACATGAAATTAGTTCAGTTGAATATATAAGTGGAGAACTATTATCTATTTTGGTGTTTCAAGTATTTTGTACTATTTTAAAATATTTACTTTTGACTATTTGTTAGATATTTTAGATATTTTTGAATATTAAATTTAAAACTAATTATTATATTTAAATATATAATTATGATTTATATAGTTTGGATATCCAAAATATTTTGGTTTATGTTGGGTTCAGTTCTAGTTCAAGTTGTTTGGTATATCTTTTTGGGTCCAGTTTGATTTTTCGGATTTGGGTATGTTGCTTAGCCCTAATTTAATGTATACCTTTTATTCTCTCTTTTTTGTTGTGTATAATGTCAAACGAGTAGAATACATATCATATACGGGCGACTAAACTAAATGCATGGAGGAAGGGGGAGAGAGATCTTTGGATGATACAAGGAATATCAAAGGGTGGTAGAGATGTTTTAGAGAAGTTGGTGGAGATATATAGGACCAAAATATATATATATATATATATATTAATATATAGGACCATACCTTCGTAATCGTACGTACGGAAAAGACGAGCCACGTCATGAGGTTGTCTACTCAACCATGAATGGAGGGGCAGAACAAAATCAGTTCTTCCGCACATGTAGTTTTCCCGTACAAAATTCATCATTCACGTTTTTCTGCTTTTAAAATGTAATTATCGGGAGATCTGCATGTAGTTCAATATTTTTTGTCTTTTTGTAAAAAAAGCAGGAGATCTGCATGCGGTTCTCACTCGCTATACAAATCAATCGGATCAAGTGCAGATCATGTGTGAGAAAACAGATCAAGCATATCAAATAATTTATTATAGTTGGAATGGTAAAAAGAATTCAAATTAAATATATTACTTATTTAAACAATAATAAATACAATAAAAATTAAAATACATTATACAATACAATACATAATAGTAATAAATATTGAACTAAATTCATGTTATTATAATTTTAAAACCAAAATACGAAAAACATTAGCAATTAACAAAATACATCCATTTTCATTAATATATTTAAACCATGATATTATACATTGACATAATACATATTATAATTTTTTTCACTAATACATATTATAATTAAAACACACAATAATCATATAAATAATTTAACTAAATATAATATTTATATGACGAAAAATAAAAGTAGAGATAAATAGACATGAGAGTTTTTTGTATTATCAAAGTTGTAAGTAAAATAGAATGAAAATATGCTATTGATAGAAGAAGATTAAATCATTTATTATATATGATGTCAGTGTTTTAATTATAATAGGTATAATGTAATTGCATAGTATTGTGATTTAAATATGTATATTAACAGAAGATATATGTACTAATTGCTAATGTTTTTAACATTTTAATTTTAAAATTACATTAACATGACTCTAGTGCAATATTTATTATTTTTATGTATTGTGTTTATATATATATTTTTATTATAATTTTTATATGATTCTATTTTATTTGAATTGTTTTTATCATTCTAAACTGTACTAAACTGTTTGATCTGTTTGATCTGCATTTCTCCTGCATGACCTACTTGGGTTATGAATGGAGGGACAGAACAAAGGCAGTTCTCCCGTACATGCAGTTCTTCCGCACTAAATTTACCATTCACGTTTTTCAACTTTTAAAAGATAATTAGCGGAAGATCTGCATGCAGTTCAATATTTTTTGTCTTTTTGTGAAAAAAGCAGGAGATCTGCATGCGGTTCTCACTCACTATACAAATCAAGCGGATCAAGTGCAGATCATGTGTGAGAAAGCAGATCAAACATATCAAATAATTTATTATAGTTAGAATGGTAAAAGCAATTCTAATTAAATATATTACCTATTTAAACAATAATAATTACAATAAAAATTAAAATATATTATACAATACAATACATAAATAGTAATAAATATTGAACTAAACTCATTTTATTATAATTTTAAAATCAAAATACGAAAACATTAGCAATTAACAAAATATATCTATTTTCATTAATATATTTAAACCATGATATTATACATTGACATAATGCATATTATATTTTTTTCACTAATACATATTATAATTAAAACACACAATAATCATATAAATAATTTAACTAAATATAATATTTATATGACGAAAAATAAAAATAGAGATAAATAGACATGAGAGTTTTTTGATCCGCATGATCAGCTTGATCTGCAACGCTTGAACTGCTTTTACCATTCGAAGTCTGAGACTTCTATGTAGATATGACTATGTTGGTTATGCATCATGCATCTAGTTGTATCTAAATCAACATCTAAATCAACGTAAATTGTTTTTTAACACTAGTCAAATCATCTTATAATATCGTATAATATTCATTATATTATATATAATGATTAATTACTTATAATATTTGCAAACGTGATGTACAACTTCACGAACTATGATTTCACGATATAATTTTGTTTTTGATTATGGTATTTTGAAACTTTCGAAAAACTTGAATCCTATTATATGCAAGAAATTGGGTTCAAATAGAAGATTTTAAACTATGACCAATGTGCTACGTTGTTAAGTAAATCGATTTTGTAAGGAAAATAACTCATTTATTAAGAAAAATAAAGTCAAGAAACAATTATAGAGTGTAATGTTTGCACTTTGCTCTATTTATTTCTAACGTCATGATCGTGTTAAGGTCACCAAATTTATTATTTAAGAACATAGTTTTAATGGACCCTTAGTAACCAAAATGAGTTGACGAAGAACTTGATTCATCGGATTCTATTTTACACATCCATGTCTCGCAAACAAACATCTTATAGCACTTTCAATAAAAAGTTTTCGCTCCGGGATTCTAATATATATATATATATCGGTATTTAACTGTGTGGTTGTTAATTCTTGTGGAAAATTCAATCCAATTTTTTTTTGCAGAATTACTTTAGGTTGAATTTTTTGTAAATTTAAAAATTTCACAATTAAATATTCATATATATATATATATATATATATATATATTTTGAGTATATTTTGAAAACTTCGGAACTTGCAAATATCACACCTAATTAATGATATAATTTAACCTTCAAAAAGACTTTTAGTTTATCTTAAAGCAAAAATTACTTATCCATAATCCTCAATCTATTAAACTTGAGATTTGAATTTTTCATTGTATAATGGGCCACATAATGTTCTCATAATCACATAAAAATTTAATGTTTTAATTTATATTTTCCTTAATTTGAGCTTATGTGTTGATTAAATTAATATTCAATGTTGATATGCTTCTCTAAATAATGTTATTGGTAGGATGAACAAACTATCTGTAAATTTTGATTTGATTTTTATATGTTTCTGTTTGAACCCAAAAAAATTAGTTATTCGTAACTCTAAGAAATACTAATATTTAATATTCATAAGAAATAAATCAAATAAAAAATATCAATATTTTTAGAAACATATATCTAATCTGAAATTTGTATATATACATATATTAAAAAAATTATATATAAAATTATTATATTTTATGTAAATTTTACAATATCAATATTTTTATTAAATTAATTCTTTTAGTTATTAATTTTTTAAAAAGTAAATAACTTTTATTTTTATAATATATTATTATTTCTATTATTTTGTTTTTTTGTTTTTTTATTTGTAAAGATCAGATATTCAAGTAAAAATAAAAAAATTTCTGGATATTCAAACACCAAATGTTTGGATAGGTAAATATCAAATCGGATTGAATAATTGATTATTTTGACAAAATAATGAATACATATATTTGATTCTTGCTCACTCCTAATTATTGGTACTACTGTTACGTACTTTTTCTTATAACTATGATCTTATCGAAAAAGTGCTTTTCATTTCATTGATTAAAATTTAAATTAACTACCACGATAACTACCACTACCAACAAGTTTAGCACTCTTTTATATTCCCAAATCCACATTAACATAAAAGTTGAATTATAAATAACGAAAGGTTTTCTGGTCGGGAAGACAAACTAAGATAAGAACGTGGTTGTTAATAATTTTAGCTTTATAAACTATGGATTATTTTAGCAGAGTGATTGACCAATTGTATCATCTATGTCACCAAGTATAGATTTGGTTCTAACTTTCATGTGCGAAGTTGACAAACGAAATGCTAAATGTACATTAGTCATGACTAATCTGTCCAAATTTCTTTAAAATAATCATTTTGGAGAAGAAACTGTTCTTAGATTGCAGAATTGAACCCAAATTTATTATCAAGAAGGTTGCATATTGCGTTTCTAATACATGGATTAGCTCACAAGTAATAGTAAAACCAAAGGGCTACACACTTTATCAACTGCTTGAAATCATCATTTAAAACTTAAACAGTAGCTGTAACTTTGGAGTCCACTGATTTAAGCACCTCCTCACCCATCTCCTTGCATCCCACCAGTTTCTGTTTCATATTATCAAAAACACAAGATCTTTAAGTAAATATTTAATAACTGTTTCTTACTAACAAAAAAAAAATGAAGATCACACCATGCATACATTTCCAGGGGAGTAGATGTCACCGGTTCTAAACCCTTTGTTCAAAGTATCCAAGACCGCGTCTTCGATCCTCTTTGCAGCCTTTTCTTCTCCAAGTCCATATTTCAGAAGCATCGCAGCGCTGAGAATGGTGGCCAATGGGTTCGCCTTGTCCTGACCAGCTATATCTGGTGCTGAACCATGTATAGGCTCAAACAGTCCAGGTCCCTTAGATTTCAACACAAGTTTTTAACAATCCAGCTATGCTGATAAACATGAGGAGGATTTAGATTTTAAAATTTTATTTACCGATACACCGAGACTAGCAGATGGAAGCATCCCAATGCTTCCAGTGATCATTGAGGCCTCATCAGATAATATATCACCAAAAATGTTATTGGTGACAATTGTGTCAAACTGCGAATGTTTTCAAAAAAAAAAAAACACCTTGAGTACTAGCTAGCTACCACTTTTAGATTTTTTTTAATCATGGACGAGCAAGAACACCTGTTTAGGGTCACGAATAAGCTGCATTGCAGCATTGTCTACATACATATGTGTTAGTTCAACGTCTGGATACTCAGAGGCTAAAGCTGTTACTCTTTTCCTCCACAATATTGATGCCTATATGACCAAAAAATAAAGAGAAATAAATATTCACACAGAATAATTAAAAAAAAAACAAGTACTAAACGTACATCCAACACATTGGCTTTGTCGACAGAACACAGCTTGCCACGCCGTTTCCTAGCAGTCTCGAATGCAACACGAGCAATTCTATCAATCTGAAAAACCATGAGAAACGCATTGTCATAGAGATTGTGAAAATAGGAAATTTCAGTTCTACCACAAATCTGATATAATTTTTCAAATTTACCATTTTTCAAATTTACCATTAATGAACAATTTTTTTTCAAAAATATCTAAAATTTATGATGAAAATAGAATTAACTAATTTTCTAAATATTTTAAAAAATAGAAATTCAACCCACTTCTTTAACATTAAACCTTAAATAATAATCAGTAAAATGTAAACCTAAATGTTAATATATTTTTGATTGAAACTATTTTTGAAAAGTGGTATTTAACTTGTGGTATTATTAGAAATATTTCTTATGAAAAATAGTAGTATGAGTACCTCGTGAGCAGCGTAGAACTCTGTATTAAACCCGACTTCTTCGCCATTTTCATTGGTCTTAATGCCTCTTGGCTCTCCAAAGTAGATACCTCCTGTAAGCTCCCTTACAATCATCATATCAACACCTTCTGCTACTTCTCTCTTCAAGGTAGAAGCATCAACTAGCTGGAACAAAAAAAAAAAAAAGTGAAAATGATTCAAGTGATAAGCAGATCAAATCCATCAATGATGTGCTTCTTATTATTATATAACCTGTGGCAAAACTGTAGCAGGTCTTAGGTTTGCAAAGACTTTGAGATCTCTACGAAGGTAAAACAGAGCCATCTCAGGTCTCAGATGTTTCTCATTGTTGTCCCATTTGTACCTGAATGAATACATCCAATTAACTCAAAGCTGAGAATAAAAAAAATTGGAGCACATCTCTCTGAATCAAGAGTCTAGCTAGTAGAAGAACACACACACCCTCCGATAGCTCCAAGAAGTATGGCATCAGATTGTTTAGCAGCTGCAAAGGATTCCTCCGGTAAGGGCACTCCGACCAAATCCAAAGCTGCTCCTCCCACCGGCATCTCTTGGAAGTTAAACTCCAGTCCTGTAATACAATACATCAAAAACTCAGCTAGCTACTGTCTAAGAGCATCATTAACCCCAGTTTCTTAAACTCGGGTTCTTAACTTTTTTGTTTTTTTTTTGTTTTTTTTACACTTTTCCGGTAAGAGCCGGTTTTTAGAACTTTTATTTAAGAGTCGTTCTTATTTTTTCTTAGTTTTTAACTAAGAAAAGTTAAGAACCGACTTTTACCTGAAACTAAGAACAGAACCACAGTTAAGAAACTAGGGTTAATGATAGTCTAAACAAATCTAAATAAGATTTTATTTTTTATTTTTTTGACTACGAGGAAATTCAGGTTCTCCAAACCCAAAACCAAAACATGTAATATTAGTTTCATCTCATCGATTACTCTAGAAATATAACTTTCTAGAGATCCAGCGGTAAGAATACAATAAGATTACATTGAGCGAGAAACAAAACCTTCGAGAGATCCAGCTTGCTGAAGCACATTCTTGGCGACGGATATGACTTCTGGACCGATGCCATCCCCGGGAAGGAGAGCGATGTTAAACCGTTTCTTCCCCGATGAAGCAGCAGCGCACCTTACTCGACACGGCACGCTAGATAGATTGGTGAGAGACCTGGATTTTCGTGGGAAGACATTGACCCGTGTGTTCGTTTGTAAAGCTGCCGCCATTTTTTTTAATGGTGTGACAAGAACTTTCAAACTGTTAAGAGTGAGTGTAACACAGAGAGAGTACTTAAAGATATACAAAGTCTTTTTTTTTTGGCACTTAGATAGGTGTGCACGTTTTTGCATCTGAATAATTAAAACCCCTCCTCAATACCCTTTTTACCCGCTCACCAGCCTACTAAAGTGTTGATATATTTATAGAAAGGTCCTTCCTCTTTAACGGTTATTACGAAACGTGTTTTAGAAAAAACACACAACCATTACAATTGGGCTTTTACAAAAATACATACGTGTGAATTCAAATTGGGCCCAATGATGTAGTTTCAAGGTTTCAAATCAATATTCACTGTGGGCTCTGAAGTTACGGGTCGGGTCCCAACACGGTTCTGTAACGAACACTCTTCTTTCTCGAAGCATTTAATAAAAAGTAGACTTTGGATAATGAAAGTTTTGAACTAGAAAATAGAAATCCTTTGCTAAAATTTATTTCCTCAATAAGCATTTAAAACCTTTCTATAAATTAAATTGCGAGTCTTAACTTTTTTTTTCTTCTTTACTTTTTTGCTAAAAACTGATTTTTAGAATTTTTATTTAAGACTCAATTTTTAATTTTTCTTAATTAAAAATAAAAAAAGTTGAAAATCGACTCTTAGCCGAAGCTAATAATGGTTAATGATGGTGTTATGTGTTTGTAGGTTGTACACATGTGCATATCGTTTACCTACAATGAGCTTATAAATAGTTTTCTTTTTTCGCGGTTGAAATCAATTTGATCGAACATAGAAATGTCTTTACTTACAGCACGCTAACGTTATTTGTCTTTTTTTTTCTTTTCGGAAAGTAACATTTTAACCATCAGCAATTTGAATAATCTATTTGTCAAGGAGTTTGATCAAAGAAAGATAACTACTGTTGCCAGCTCTGATTCGAAAAAAATAACTTATACTAATACCAAAAAGAAAGCTATATATTGAACATGATCAAAACTGGTTATACATATTAAATGTTTATTTTGGAAATATCGCCTTTGATATAAAGAACCGTTGAGCTAAAGTTGATGAACTACATTTGAACAGGTGTACATTCGCTTAATTCATGGATCAGTCAAAATCATTATCATATTTGACTAACTAATCTTTTAAATTTAGTTTATCCTTTTTGTGTTTAACGACAATATATTAGTTAGCGATAATTTCCATTTACTCAACATATATTATTTTAGATATTTCCATGCAGATGACTGACCTAATGAGGTTTGTTAAAATGTCACTCTCAATGAAAACCCCTAACTCAAGAAATTGCATCTTTTAAGTACAGGTTCAGAACATCCCAGTTGTAAAATTCTGTCTGTTAATATGACTATATTCTAATCATTCATAATAAACATATATACTCTATTTCTATAACTTTTTCATCAAGACAAATAAAAACACATTTATTCTTATAAATAAAAGAGAGTCATCAGCTACAGATATATCCGGTGGCATATCGGAGAGTCCAAGAAAGAGTGTTGTGGTCCATTATATATCCAAGAGAGCACCTTCTAGAAACAAGAACTGAAAGGAGAAGATCGAGATGGATACTAGTAGTGATCCAAAAAGACACATGTTGATGTGGTTTTTAATGGGGTTACTCTCCTTTTGCAACATGGTGGTCGATTCGGATGCTCAATTATCGGAGAACTTCTACGCATCGACATGTCCTAACGTGGAGCTCATGGTTCGACAGGCGGTTACAACTAAATACCAACAAACCACCATCACGGCTCCAGCAACATTACGAATGTTCTTTCACGACTGCTTCGTCGGTGTATGTTGTGATCTTGAAACTTTTCTTGTGTGTGTTTTTAATACTATTGTTATTTATATGGTTGGTGACTGTATAGGGATGTGATGCATCTGTGTTAATAGCATCTGATAATGGAGACGCGGAGAAGGACGCTGAGGATAATATATCTCTCGCAGGAGACGGTTTCGACACTGTTAGTAAGGCTAAACTCGCTGTCGAAGCTCAATGTCCTGGCCTTGTGTCATGTGCTGATATTATGGCTCTAGCCGCCAGGGACGTTGTCGTCCTCGTAAGTTAACTCTGCTCATCATTGACTCATTCATTTGATTAGCAAAATAAAAATAATAATCCATGTTTCATACAGTATTAAATGTAATTTAGCATTTGAAATTCTTTTTATAACATATATCGTTTTATATTTTTAGTGAATATATAAAATCAAATTTTAACTTTAAATTTTACACCCCCATTTCAATTTTGTTGTCATTCTACATTAAAAATTTCGTTTCAACATAAGCTTTATGATTTCAATGCAAAATTTATTAACTTTATGTGTTATTCTATTTTTATTAGTTGAAATGTGGTTAGGTTTATAAGTGATGATGTTTTTGTTTAGAAATTATACAAAATTAAATGATTTTTTTTTAATTTGTGTACATAAACCTAAAAAGACAAATAAAATCAAATGGGGAGAATATTTTTAGTATATTAATTGATAATATTAAATAAATAATATATAAAAATAGGGATAAAACAGAAAATTTAATAATTTTTATTCAAATAAATTTGAGCAACAATTTAATAAAATCAAGGAAATAATTAATAATGAGCTATTGTCAGGCTGGAGGGCCAGAGTTTAAGGTGGAGCTAGGGAGACGAGACGGGCTCGTGTCAAATGCGTCTCACGTGGACGGGAAGTTACCAGGACCAGAGCTAGACGTTAATGGTCTGGTCAATCTATTCGCTAGTAACGGGCTAACAATGACCGACATGATTGCTCTCTCAGGCGCACACACAATAGGATTCTCTCACTGCGACCGTTTCGCTCACCGTCTCTACAACTTCTCAGCGTTCATGCCCGTAGACCCCACGCTTGATCCTGCCTACGCACAGCAGCTCATGCAATCCTGCCCTAGAGTCGGTGCGGACCCTAACGTCGCCTTAAACCTGGACCTAACCACCCCAAATGTCTTTGACAATGCCTACTTCAAGAACCTTGTGGCTCGGAAAGGACTTTTCACATCCGACCAAGTTCTGTTTAACGATTTGAGGTCTCAGGCAACGGTGATCAGGTTTGCTAACAATGCTGGAGAGTTCAACAGTGCTTTTATCTCAGCTATGAGGAAACTCGGCCGCGTTGGAGTTAAGGTTGGGAACCAAGGAGAGATACGTAGAGATTGCTCTGCTTTTAACTAATTTAATGTAATGTTACAAATGTTATTAAAAACATACAAACTCTCTAGCTTTTTATTAATGTTTGTTATATTAAAATGTCATAATCCACAATGGAACCTGCTATATTGTAGTTGTAAAGGTATATCTCAGGATTGAAAGAAACATTATTTGAAATACAAGTCTAATGAAATTCATTTTGAGATTGTATTCAAATAAGTCAGGGGTAATTAGGGATATATATATATATATATATCACAAGTTAACCTTCTAGCCATTTATAGAATTCACTTGCTTTGAATTCATTGATTAAATACAGAAACTCATGAGATTGAATCAAACGTTAATGGTCGGGTGGTACATGGCGTCATACAATGATTCTAAGGGTTGCAGTTTCAAATTCATTACCCTAAGATTATTTTAGTGTGTGACCAGCGACGGGATATTTAACTCCCCAGAGCAACCAGGTTTAGTTTGTGGCGGTGGTCAGACTCCCGAAAATTAATCGGTTGGATCACGGTCCACCGGATATCCCGGATCAACAGAAAAGGAAAAAATAAACTCACGAGATCGAATCAGATTCTTAGCATACCTAACAATCAACACATAATTATGTTGTTGTAGAGAGTGTGACAATAATATTATAATATATAGTTTTGATACGGTGAGTAGCTCGAGAGAATCGTTCTTTTCTTCACCATGCAAACTTCTCTTTTCGTCCGGTTCAAGCAAAAAAAGATCCAAGCGTTCTATAAATAACACCGTGGATGTACGTATACTATGAACTCAAACATTAACATACACATTGTATCTAACTAGATCTTGAGATGACTTTGAACTGGGGACCAGTGTTAATGTCGGTGATTTTTTTCATCGTATTGACGCCCGGAGTATTGTTTCAGCTTCCGGGGAAGACCAGAGTGGTTGAGTTTGGTGGGTTTCAGACGAGCGGTGCAGCCATTGTTATTCACACACTCATCTTCTTTGCATGCATCACTGTCTCCCTTATCGCTCTTCATATCCACATCTACGCTGCCTAGTTAATTTGACATTGCCACCGTCCCTCGTCGCTAGCTGCATCCTTAATTATATTTCCTGTCTTTTCTTTTCTTTTGTTATTGTTTTTTGATCATCGTTGCTTTCTGATTCCAAGTACTTGTAACTGAAATTACATGACCAACGAGAGACTTACTCATAATTAAAATTAAAGAAAACAGTTTAAAATAAGAGAAAGGAGAGAGGTTTTTTTCATTAAAGAAAATTGTCCAAGTGTCATACAATTGAACATTCATTTGTTTTTATTTTTATTTTAAAATCATAAAACCAAAATATTAATATTTTTAGAAACTTATTAGTTAGGGATGAGCACAATTACTCGGTAGTTGCACAATACTCGTTACTTGATCGGTACTTGATCAACGTTTAGTATTTAGTCTAATCAAGTCGAGTATCAATTAATCTATTTAAATTGCTTGCAAATACAAAACAAAAACAAGTATCACTTATTAAAATAAAAGTATCTAGATGTTGTTTGGCTTGTTGCTCATTATTTAAAGAATAAAGATACATTTTTCTAAATTATAGTAAACTCGTTTATATTTATATTTTCATAAGTGAATCAAAATATATTTATATAAGCATTTTAGAAAAAAAAATCTTATATATAAGAGGACCATTAAACCAAAACTCCATTTGGGTGATTAATTTTTTTGTTTGATTAAAAACATAAAAAAAAAACAATCGTGAACCGCTACGTGTCAGTGGAACCCGTAAACAATGCAAAAACTAAGGCAAAAACAGCTTTTAATTAAGAGGTTAATTTAAGTAATTTTTTTTGGGGTGTTAGCGGACACCCCCGTTTTAGGCAACCTACTAAGCACCCCCATTGAGAGTGCTCTTAGGACATGTGCAATGAGGGTGTTTAGTGGGTAGCTTAAGGGGTGGGCTCCACTAGCACCCCCTAAAACCAACTCTTATTTTGCCTAATTAAGCATCCCTTTTGGTTAGTTGCTTGCACTGTTTGCAGGCCCCACTGACACGTGGCGGCCCGCAATTGGTTTTTTTTCTTTTTTTCTTTTTTTTTTGAAAAAATATCAAAAAAAAAAAGAAAAATAAGCACCCCACTTTGAGTTTCTAGATTGAAGGTGGCCTTATATTTCTCGACTTGACTAAAACATATATGAAAACAATTAACCATTTTCTATATAGAATAAAATCATTTAGCTAAAAATCAATAAATTATTATTAATTTACTAATAATTATCAAGTAATTTATAAATAATTTATAAGTATCAAGAAATAAAATAAGGTAATTAATTTGTAAGTACGTAACTTTTAGCAAAGTATGTGAAACTGCAAGTACTCACGTTTTAATAAACCAAATACAAGTTCAAAATTTTACTATTCATACGAGCATTAGAGCATGATTAACCGGGGTCTCTTAAGGTGAAGTTATTAGCTTTTTTAAGAGACGTATCTTAGCTTTTAACTAAGAAAACTTAAGAACCGTCTCTTAAATAAGAACCATAATTAAGAGCCGTCTCTTAGCGGAAAAAATGTAAAAAAAAAAATAAAAAATTAGAAACAAATTTTACGTTAAGAATTTCACCTTAAGAGATCCGGGTTAATCATGGCCTTAGTGTCTGCATGTATGTGAAACTGCAAGTACCGGGGAAGGACATTCCCAAAGACAAGAATTAGTGTCTGCATGAAAGTTTTTGTTTTTGTTTTTTTTTGTCTATTTAGCTATGTAGATGTGGATTTTGGGTTTGTATCTCAATCTCTCAACTCTTAACGTTTGAGCAGTCTTGGAAGTATAACGCAACGATATAACCATGTCTTCAGTATAGGTTTTAGTGACAATGACATCATTTCCCCCAACGCATTGTTCTTTTTTTATGTATCTCAAGTTTGATTCACCATCTACTCATTTTGCAGCAGTAATTGCATTTTTTTCTCCTTAAACATCTTTCTTCATAAATACTTTGAAACAACGCTTATATAATTAATGAACTACCAATCGATACATAAATGTACTTATCAAGAACTTAATCGTGGCGAGGTAGAGTATTCTTTGAAGCTGTTTTCTGAAGATGCTTGAGAAAGGGATAGAACACAATTATCTTCTGACCTGTCTGAGTTGTTCTGTTCATCATCTGATCCTGATTCAATAGGAAACTTAGACTCCTCAACTTGTTTCTTCACTTTTATTCTGTGTAGATCCCTATACCTCTAGCTAGGCTATAACCGAGTTCCCCCTGGGTGCAATGCATACGTTACAACTCGTTACGTTAGACTTATTCTAATGAAAATAATATTTTTCTTACGTTATATGCGATTTAGTTTCTTTCTTTTTCATTGATGAGCCCTTTAACGTGTTACTGAAGTAAATGGTTAAAATAAACCTTTCTAACTGAGAAAAATGTGATCTCTTGTTAATTATTCATATATAATGTTATGGATCAGCATGTACGGGGCTGCTATAGAACTCATCTCCGACGCAACGGTCGGGTCAAAGTCACAGATTATTGCTGGTTGGTGTCAACGTAATCTGGTGTGGGGGACCCTGAATCATTTATTTCCCCCACCCTTGACAGTTATTACGGTTAAGATCTTAGATTCTTAGGTCATGAAAAAAAAACCTCACTCTTGTGTTCTTGTCTTAATGACCATTATTTTTGGAATCTAACAGTCAAAGTTGTAAAAGCAGAGATAAAAAAAAACTATCTGTAGATGGAGATTACTATACATATATATATATATTAGTGTGATTAAGATAAACAAAGAGCTAAGCTTAAAACAAACGCACCATTCTCAACAGTGATTACGGTTATCATGAAAAAAAAACTTAGTCTTATCTTATTCGAGCATTTGTTTTTGCAATTTAACAGTTAAATTTGTAAAAGTAGAGACAAGAAAGCTATCTATAGACGAAGATAACTAAATATATATTAGTGTAATTAAGATAATAAACAAAGAGTGTTAAGCTAAGCTTAATTAAAACAAACGCACCACTCTTCTCCTCCTCACTTTCTCTAATACAACACTTAACCTAATCTTTTTTTTTGTTCTTAAAACCAAAAAGTGAAGAAACAAAAAAGGAAAGAAAAAAACACAGAATAAGAAGAAGGTGGAGTTTGGTTGGGATCAGAGCCAGAGAGCACCAGCCTCTTTAAGAAGAGGGACGAGTGAGCCATTAATATGAGAAGCCATCACTCTCTCCATTGCTCCCACCATCTTCCCACCGATGAATACCACCGGAAGTGCCCCCGGAGGCGTAGAAGCGCCGCCAGTTGAACAGCCGAGGAGACGAAGGAGAGCTCGGTGGATATCAACTCCATAAGGGTGGAGGTCGAGCTCGTGAACGGCGGGGCTAACTCCCATTCCACGGAAGAGACGCTTGACGGCGTGGCACATGCAACAAGTGCTCAAGCTGAATATGACCACCGCATTTTCTGCCGCCATCGATTCTATTCTAGCCAAAGTCTCTGATGGGAACACGTTCATGTTGTTCACCTTATTGTAGGACAAGGAGCCCCGAGTTTCTGTTTTGTATTGCATCTTTTCTTTCTCTTTAGAGAGATAGTGTGTGTGTGTGTGTGTTTGTGAGTTGGTTTGGGATGGGGAAAGAGTAAGAGGCATGCAGACTATTTATAGAAGGTGAACTTTTACGTTTAATTGGTAGATATTATTTATTCTATATTCGAAATGATAACAAAGTAATTGATGTGATAGTCATGATTATTAGCTTTCATAGTGATATGGTAGTTTAATAAATTATATATGTTTTCCAGTTTTTTTTTTCATTACAATTATAAAAGTAGAATATGTATGATATTTTTCAGTAAAATAGGTTAGTAGAATTAGGGAATTGTTAGTAATAATATATATATCCTTGTCGGCTATAACTGTAGAAACGTCCTAGGAGGGGATTGGTGATGGTTGTAAATTCTTCTACAGCTTCAATTCTTTTTACAACAATAAAATTAAAACAATTAAATTCTAATAAAAACATCTAAAGCTATAGCTAAAAATCTTTAAAAGGGAATAATAGTTTTAGAGAGCATTATTTATACATAACGAGTTTAAAACTTTGAAACAATTCGACAACAATAAAATCTAAAAATAAAACCATAAAATCCATAACTTAAATTTTAACAAAAAAATACACACTTGACTTTACCAATCAATTCCTTACTTGCACACTAACTAGCTCTGTCTCCCAAATTGATCCAATATGTATATACTTGTGGATTAAAAAAAACATATGATTCATTATAATCTATAGACGCGTCGAATAAGAACTTTGATGCTGCCAAGTGCCAGCTTTGTGTAAGCAAGTCGGAACATTGAGATGAGGTCGAATGTTTTGGATATGGCCGGTGGTTTTCCGTTATATTCCATGTTCACTTTATGCTCAAATTCCTCTAATCTATCTCTATAAACAAGCTACATATTAATATCATTATTAATATGATCAGAAAAGGAGGTGGAATATTTTCTTTGTAATGTAATCCACCTAGAGCATCGATCCCATATATATATATATATTATGAGTTTAAAATATGTAATCAGGATCGAATATCGTAAAATCATTTATCCTAGGCCTAATGGGTGATATATAAAACTCAGAAATGTTTATAAAAACAAATAAAAAGAATCTCAATATGCTTGGAGTTTTTTTTTTCTTAAAAAGAAGACACTATTAACCGTGATATAGTTGCAACCAGCGTTTACATGCTACCGTCAGAATGTCAGTTTGTGATGTATGGTATGACTACAAGTCGGCATGGGTTCTTGCTAGCATCTTGGTACTTAGGACATGATTAATGCAGGTCTCTTAATAAGGAGTTCTTATTTTTTAAGAGACTGTATCTTAATTTTAACTAAGAAAACTTAAGAACCGTCTCTTAAATAAGAGACATAAGAGACGTCTCTTATCCGGAAAAATGTAAAAAAAAAAAAAAAATTAAAAAGAGGACAAAAAAATTAAGAACCCCATCTTAAAAGACCCGGGTTAAAGATGGCCTTATATAATTAAGTAGAAATTTCAATTTTACCATAATTTTGATATCAATTTTTAAATTTATTATTAATGAATGATTATTTTTTTTAAAAAATTCTACATTAAAAAAATTATAAATTTGTGATGAAAATAGATCAAATTAATTTTTAAAATATTTATAAAACATTTAGAATTCAACCTCAGATTTTAACACTAAACCATAAACAATAATCAATAAAGTGTAAATCCAAATATTAATATATTTTTGATTGAAGTTATTTTTTAAAAGTGATATTTAATTTGTGGTATTTTTAACAATTTTTCTATAATTAATGATGAACTATAAGTAGCAAGTTGTATTAGATATATAATAATTCGTAGAATTTTAGATTACAAGCTCACTAAAAGCTGAAAAAGGTTGAATTTAACAAAGTTGGGTCACATGCAACTTTGGCTTCCATCATGCATGCGCTGCCTTTTTCTTATCTGCGAATTTCACCTTCTTGATTGAATCAAGTTGATTCTCATGTTTGACCAACCCCAAAAAAAAAATGGTTGTCAGCACAAACAACTTGTTACGAAATATATGTAGGTACCACTGTTATACAGAGTCACCACCTCTCATCCATTCTATATGAATAAAATTCATAAAATTAATTCATAGTATTTTACAAGTATCTGATCATATTCTGATTTTTCTTTAAGTAAAGAAAGGAGGCTTGTTAGGACATGGATATTAATTAGTTTAAGTGACTCCGAAGAGTTATATGTCCCTTCATTGGTTTAAGATTTGGTGAATAAACTAAAGCTGATTTAAATATTTGGCTCAAGGAAGTAATTTTAATATCTGAGAAAAAAAAAGAAAAAGAAATCTTGAGGGATTACGTTGGTCGGACCAACTTTAAAATCGAAGGTCGCCTTACGTAACACATGTCATCAGATGTGTATTTTTCGTTTGACCAGCTGGTCGGTCGGTTAGACCGTTATAACCCTGAAAGAAGTAAAGAGGTATAGGCTTTTGCGGAAGGGTATTTTCGGAATAATAAAAAGCACTCCTTTTTTGCCGGCTGAACTAACTCTCTATGCTGGAGCTTTGCAGGATCCAGTGTCAAAGAGTATACTAACTTCACTTGTTACCACAACATCCACCGATATGAATAAAATCTTCAAATGTGGTAAACACCTTCACGCAGAGAATGTATGTGCTTGCAGTAAGACATAAGGATACCATTATCAGATTATATTTACCTTGGCAAGGAAACCATATTTGCCGAGCATACGGGCAAAGCCGGTTCTGGGTTAAGCCGGATGAAACATTGGTCTTGGGCTCCTAAATTTTTTAAAGAAATTTATATATACATAGGCCCCCCAAAATTTTTTTTTAAACCCCCAAATTTGTAAAAAGAAAAATTTAGTTCAAATTGTTAAACAATCGCTTTAGGCCTCCTAAATCTCAGGGCCGGCCCTGCATACGGGTGCTTGCTATGTCCAACATGGTCACATTACGTTTCAGAACAATGCTTGTCACGGCCTACGAGAGGAGATCATTGATAGTTTTGATAGAATGACCTTACTCATGTCTCTTGATCTGGTGATGACAGTTCCTGAATCATTTGGGTTGCATGAGTTCTAAACCCTCACCATCCCTTGCTGGCATGAGCTTGAATCTGTTTTTTGGGCTTTCGTTTTATCCTCTTTATATGGCCCATGGGCTTTTCACGGGACGTAAACCCAAAGTATATAATGGCACTTTCGTAACCCAAAGGACATAATGGCACTTTCGTAATTAATAGAAATATTATGCCTTGTTTCAACGTAGTCTAATAAAGAACCCGAGACTGAAGAGTTGGTAATAACCCTAACATACATCATTGGTGTTCTTTTTAAGGCAAAACGTGAAGAATCAGACAGACATCGCCGCCCCCGCTCATTTCATCTCCGTCCTCCTCCTCCGCCGCCGCAGCAATGGAACCCACGAAGAATTCTCTGATCCCTAGCTTCCTCTATTCATCTTCCTCATCTCCTCTATCTCAGGTCCTTAACTCCAACTCAAACGCCGCGTTTCAATCCTCCAACCTCGAGAAGTCTCCTTCTCCGACGACCATGGTGTCTCGTAAGAACTTCCTGATCGCGTCTCCCACGGAGCCAGGGAAAGGGATCGAGATGTACTCTCCTGCTTTCTACGCCGCGTGTACCTTCGGTGGGATTCTCAGCTGTGGTCTGACTCACATGGCTGTTACTCCTCTCGATCTCGTCAAGTGCAATATGCAGGTATGTATGTGTATACACCCTTTAGATCCGTGAGATCTAGTTTCTAGGTTGGTTAGATCTGTGATTGATTCGCTTTGGTGTTGTCTAGATTGATCCGACCAAGTACAAGAGCATCTCGTCTGGTTTTGGGATTCTGCTGAAAGAGCAAGGAGTCAGAGGCTTTTTCCGTGGATGGGTTCCTACTTTGTTGGGTTACAGTGCTCAGGGTGCTTGCAAGTTTGGTTTTTACGAGTTCTTTAAGAAGTACTACTCTGATCTTGCTGGACCTGAGTTTGCTACCAAGTACAAGACTTTGATCTACCTTGCTGGTTCTGCTTCCGCTGAGGTTATTGCCGATGTTGCTCTTTGCCCATTTGAAGCTGTCAAGGTCAGGGTTCAGACACAGCCTGGTTTCGCCAGGGGAATGTCTGATGGGTTTCCCAAGTTTGTCAAGTCCGAAGGATACGGAGGGTGAGTTTTGTGACAGCTTAGCCATTTTGTGTCTGATACTGATACACTATCTTTATTATTTATGCAGCTTGTATAAGGGTCTTGCTCCACTCTGGGGACGTCAGATTCCTTGTAAGTTCTGGCCTATACCTCTTGCTCAATATATATTTTCTTTCTGTTTTTTTGGTCTTGAGGCGTAATACACGAATGCAACGATGATATCTTGCGAATGTGACAGACACTATGATGAAGTTTGCTTCGTTTGAGACCATTGTTGAGATGATCTACAAGTACGCAATCCCGAACCCGAAACATGAGTGCAGCAAAGGTCTGCAACTCGGGGTTAGTTTCGCAGGAGGTTATGTTGCTGGAGTGTTCTGTGCCATTGTCTCCCACCCTGCAGATAATCTCGTGTCCTTCCTCAACAATGCTAAGGGAGCAACCGTTGGAGATGTAAGTCCCGCTGTAAACTGTTGCTTTTGTGCTGCGGTAGGATTTATATTGAATATTTTGATGTAATGAAATGTTACTGCAGGCGGTGAAGAAGATAGGAATGGTGGGACTGTTCACAAGAGGGCTTCCACTAAGAATTGTGATGATAGGAACATTGACCGGAGCACAATGGGGTTTATACGATGCCTTCAAAGTCTTTGTTGGCCTGTAAGATCCTCCTCTCTTCTCACTTCCTTTCTCATTTACCACTTTCCAAAAATGGAAACTCATTTCTTATAATCTGATTCAGGCCGACCACTGGTGGTGTTGCTCCAACCCCTGCCATCACAGCTGCTGAAGCCAAAGCCTAAAAAGACTAAATGATGATGAAAAAATGTTAGGATTTTTGTTTGGGGAAAAAAAACAGCAAATAAGAGAAACTTATGAGGAAGAGTGAGCTCATCCCTCCGGATTCAAACTTGATTATTTTTTGAAATTTGTGTTCCTTAAATTCAGGATTGTTCCCATTTTTACTACTTTTGTTCTATTTCATTTGAAAATCTCTTTTTATGTTTGCCTCCTCAACTTACGACTTCACTATTACTGCAAAGAGTTACTATTTTGCTTTGCTTCATACTTTTTATATTAGCATCTAACCGTCCGCTAATTCTGAATATTACCATAATTGAATGTTTTTTGGTAACCATGATGAGTAGTGTTAGATAAAGCAACAAACAGTGAAAAAAAAATTAAAATCGGTTTTATGGGTTTTTACATGCAGATGTGGCTGCTGGTGAGACTAATTAGGAAAACTATATGTTGTCCAAATCAATGTACTTGTGTCATTGGTAAATAAATATCACAAATTTGATTTAAAAAAGAAAAGAAAAAAAGACTCTATTTTCCATGTAATGGATTTTGCCGTGTTAAGTGAGAGAACTGGGGATTTAAAATGGACACCAACCCGGTCTGCATATCATGACTCAGATATCATCATTGGCGAACCTACGTTATCCAAGAAGGTAGCAAGTGCCACCATAAAAAAAATTAGAATTTGTAAAATACACCTAATTTTAGTCATTTTCTTTTATTAAATACACCTAAATTATAATTTTTAAAATACACCAAAATATAATCCTACATTCCCCACTGATCATCACTGACAAGGTGGAGCTTGTAGGCTCGCTCTTTCTATTTTACACATAGGACCTCTTAAAAGCATACTTCATCAAACCAATAACCAGATAACTCTACGAAAACATGATACATAGCAAATAGGCAATTAAAGTAAACAACAAATATAACAAAATAATTTAACCAAACTATGTAAAAGAAGATAACGCACAAGGCAGAATCAAAGTAACAGAGACCTTCATGACTATCCTCTCAAAAAGACGTCTTTTTAATGCAAAACAAAATAACTTTTATAAAAAAAAAAGGTATTCTGCAACACAAACATTAAAGTGTGTTCTACGATTCTTACAAGTTTTGAAACCGTGTTTATCTGCTAACACAGTAACACAACCATTCCACGAACTTAGCGTTTCTTCTTGCTTCCTGCTTTAGCTGCATTGGGCTTTGAAGGTGTTGCTATCAAGTACACGAACAAAACCACCATGGAAATCACTGAAACAAGTGATCCATACTTTGCCAACACCCTCTGCCAACAATTGAAATACAGTCAGATGAGAAACGATTGATTTCACAGGAAGGGGAGAATAAAACATCGAGTTACCTTGGCCTGAGATTATTCATTGCAGCCAGCAGCATCCATTGCACAACACAAGAAAACATGAGAAAGAAAAAGAAAGAAAAAACGTGTAGGATATGATTTGAAAGAAGAATCCTTTACCAGGGCTAATGGGTCTGTTGGAGGTTTGTCTGCGAGGATGTCTAGAGGTAGTATTGGAGTTGAGTAGGCTTCCTAACAAAATGGATTATTGTATATCAACCTCTTCATGTGAAAAGAAGGTTATAAATAAATAGCAAACCTGTAGAACTGCCTTAGTGGGGATACGGAAAGTAACCAGAGCAGGAGCACCATAGAAGAGTCCTTTAACCTTAGCCTCTAATTCGAAAGAATGAGAAAGAATACCTCCTCTGCATATAAAGATCACATCAGTGACGAAAGAATGAAGCAGCTAGCTACTGAAACATTTATGAGAAATTGCTAAAAATACCACAAATTAACATTTAAATTTACATTTTATTGATTATTGTTTAGTGCGACTGAAGTTGAGTTTTTAAATATTTTATAAATATTTAAAAGAATTTAGAGTATTTTTGAAAAATAGTCATTCATTAATGGTAAATTCGAAAAGTGATACCAATTTTGTGGTAGAACTGAATTTTTCCGGACATTTATGATTAAATAACTCACGCATCAAGTCTCTCCCATGTTCTTGAAGTGTTTCCATTAACAACTTCAAAACTTTTCTTGATCCAGGTTTTGTCTATCAGAGTCACATCATACGCCGTCCTGAGATCAAACACCAAAAACATCTCAGCCTAAATTCAAAATAAAAATAATAATCTCTTAATATCAGATCAAATGGCGTTTCACGTCTCTAATATCCATACGATAGCTCAAGGGTAACGTTCTATCAGATACTAGATTGGATCGGAAGAGAGGTTTACGCAGATCCTTGATTGTAGATGTCGAAGGAGACGATGACTCGCTCGGCGCCGGATTTGAGCCTGTTGAGAGTCGCTTTCTTGTGAACCACCATGAACGGCATTTCCGAGGTCGCGAACGAAGCGGAGACGAGTGTGAAGATCGTCATTGCGGAGATCAGAAGGTTAGCTAAGGGGATCGCCATGGTGTTTCGAAATTGGAAATGCAGATGCGAGGAAACAGATCTGCGATTGATTTTGCTCAGCTCGTGAAGGTTCCGACGAAGACGATGATGTTTATTACAACCACTCGGATAGAAGAAGAAAAAGAAGGTCAATGATGGGCTTAATTGTGTTTTCACCTTATAATGGGCCCAATCAAAAGAGGCCCGTTCAAGTTAATAAATTGCATTTTTTGGGTTAACAAATTGCAGTTTTCAAACCTAGTATTATGTGTCCCAAAAAAAAACCTAGTATTTTTTTTTTCTTTTTTTGAATAACCAGGAGTTGTCTGGGCCTTCGGCCCAAATAGTCCCCCTAGGTCCGGGACCAGCCGGCGCTAATACCATTTCTGGCATAAAACATTTCTCCCAGTGCGAGTCGAACCCGGGTGGCGGTGGTTGCAGCTGCAACTCCTTTACCAACCGGACTACCGTCCTGGTAAAAAGACCTAGTATTGATACAATATAAACGCTATCTAACATGGGTGGTCCTAAGCACAACTAAATGAAACATTGGCATAGGACCCTCAATTTTTTTAAAAAAAATTTACATACAGAAAAACCCTCAAATTTATATAAAAAAAATTATAAAACTCTTCCTAAATTGCTTAAAGCCTCTAACATCTCATGAACGGCCATGTGTAACATACTAACACATCTATATTATATACAAACATGTTTGAGAACCGTAAACCAATATTTCATTTGATTATGCCAAGGCCATCCCAGCTAACACAACCACATTTCCACTAGAATCACCGAATCATACATCTTTATTTAACATAGATCAAACAAACCTTCTAGCTATTGTGAAGTAAAAGTGGTTGTCGTGTGAGGCGCTTAAAAACGGCAAGCAGTTCGCTTGTTTCAATTGGGGAAAAAAATAGATTTGGCATGAGATGAGCGTCACGTGTGAGTGATGATGAGATGTTGGATTCCGCACACGTACCATCTTTATGGAGACTGTTTTATGAAGACGGTGACAGAAGCTCCGACAGAGACATGATCGGAATGTGTCGTCGTCTCCGAATCAGAACCTCCGACAGAGACATAACAACCGCCGTTTGTCGTATTTCCGGAACAAATAAAGTTCATGTGTTGTTTTCAAATGCACCATCCATTAACGGTTTGAATCATTCAGTTCAACACATGCTCGATCATAAACTCAAATAGTAACGACCATTAGGAGATGAACATAAAGAGAGTAGAAACAAAGTTGTACTTAAAAGAGTCACCTGAACAAGACAAAACAGACAAAACAAAGCAACTAACTCATAGACGGAGAGAAAGATCCAGCTCTGTCTCCTCTTCCTCCAACGGGTAAGCAACCGGATACGGATACGGGTCGACGTACCCACCACCCACCATCATCATCGTCTGTTGATCCGGTACGTTCCAGGCCGATCCGGTCACGGAAGTGGAGCCTTGATGAGGTGGGTTAGGGTAGTAGTAGTAGTTACATGGGTAGGAACGAAGGAAAGTGGCGTCGTCGTCGATGACGGATGATGGAGCAACGACTCCGAGGTTGCGTCGAGCAGCGGCGCGTTCGCGTTTGTGGGCGTTCTGGTGACCGCCGAGAGCTTGGGATGTGTAGAACTTGCGGGGACAGTACTGGCACGGGAAGAGACGGTGGATGGTGGTGGGATGTTGAGCTCCGGGGAAGGTGTGTTTTTTGCTCGATGATCGGTGTTTTGGGGCAGGGCCTACGAAGTGGTGGAAAGACGACGGTGGTGGCTCTGCCATTTTCAAAGCTATTAGCTACAGAGAGAGAGAGAGAGAGAAGGAGAGAGAGGTTTTATGGAAGGGTTTAAGCTGTCTCTTCTTTGTTTGTTTGCGTCGTTTGTTGCAGAGAATATCTGCTTTCGAAATGACTCTTTTGCCCTCAGCTTCACACTCTCTCTCTCTCTAACTAATTTCACAGATCCCAATTAATTACTTTTTGCTACATCCATATATGCATGGGATGCGCATGTATACATACATATTTCTTTTCTATATATACAAAACTTATCCCGAGTGGAAAGTTAAACATGTACTTTCTCCCCCAAGTTATATTAATTTTCATTTTATAACAGAAAAGAGTAACGAAAATTAATTTGTAGCGTCGCTGAACAAGCATGGTATGGTATAGTATTTAGATGAGGAAGGAAGACACAGCTCAAGATAGTAGAGGAAAACAGTTTAATTGGAAAACTTCATAGGTAATAAAGTGCGTGTTGATTATCTGTGAAAATAAATTAAAGTAGGTAAAATAAATTAACAGAGAAAATACAATATACAGGGCAGTGGAGTGATTGAGATACTCCCTCTCATTTATATTATGTGTCACACTAGAGAAAAAAATTAGTACAAAATTTATTAATTTTATTATGTAAATCATTTTTCCATTGGTTGAAATATAGTGAAGTATATAAATAATTATGTTTTTATATAGAAAATATACAAATTAATTGTTTCTTAATCTATTTGCATAAATTTAAAATAACATTTATAATAAAACAGAAATAATAGTAAATAAAATGAGTAAAAGAGATTCTAACTAAAATCTGCATCGTTAGGATAAACAAAAGAACGGAGTGGAAAGAGAAATAAAGTTTGTTATTGATGGGATCTGAGAGCAGGATTAACCGGGGTCTCTGGGGTTCTTAGCTTTTCTAAGAGACGTATCTTAGCTTTTAACTAAAAAATCTAAGAAGTGTCTCTTAAATAAGAACCATAAGAGTCGTCTCTTAGCGGGAAAAAATGTAAAAAAAAAAAAATTAAAAAATAAATTTTACGTTAAGAACCCCACCTTAAAAGATCCGAGTTAATCATGACCTCGGGACTTCACTCTTTTATTTGCTCTTTAGAATTAAGAAGAAAAAAAAAGAGAGATTGGTTGCTTTTTTGTGTTTGGACTGTTACATCCTGCAACGAGAGATAATCTTGGTAACGAGTAACGACACGTTCTGACTAGACAGTTGTGTGCACTGTACAGTACAACACGAGTGAAAACACCTCACACTTGATTAGAAGTTTGAATCCTTAACAACACTCTCTTTATACTCCTTATTAATGAAAGTGTTTTGTTTGATTGATATGATGTGATAGTACCTTTGTTGTTGTGATGCCTAAGAAGACAACAAGGAAGGAAAGAGCACCTAGTTCCAAGATAAAAAAATTGCCTAACAAGGAAGGTTTCTATGTTTCTCTAACCATTTTTATTCTTTCTATTCTCTCACTACTTACTCTATCACACACCATCTCTATCCACTCCCACATCATTGCATTGCCTTTTCTTTTTCTTCTTCTATTCATTAAATGGATTTACACTTTTACAAGAATGAAGATATATTTGTCTCTGTATACTCTAAGCCCAGCAGTATAATAGTTTATGATCTCGTTTAAGGGCATCATTATCTGCAGAACTTCAAAATGGGGTTCTTAATTTTTTTTTTCCTTTTTTGATTAAAAAAAAAATGAACCAATCGCGGGCTGTCACGTGTCAGTGGAGCCCGTAAACAGTATAAGAAACTCTCTAAAACCGGTTCTTATTTAATAGTTTTAAGAAGCGGTTCTTACACTGTTCATGGGTCCCACGTGTCAGTGAGACCCGCAAACAGTGCAAGAACCCCTCCTAAGAGCTTGGGATAATCATACTCTAAGGCCATATACACACAAGTTTTCTTTCTCCTCGACAAAGCCTTCCTCTTATTTGAGTAAACAGTAGTTATGACGTCTAGGCATCTAGGTTGGACACTAAATTTGTCATAACGAAATGATTTTTTAAAAGTTAAATTTATACCTCTTTTTGGTTTAAAATGGTTTAAAACAGTAAAAAATCAATTAAAATAAAATTTAATTAGTCTAAATCTGTCAAATCAAACAATAATATTAGTATAAATCCACAAATTTATCTAATTTCTTATTTTTATAATTTGATTAAAATAATTTTATAATTAACCACAAAAATTAAAATATCTAATATAAATATAAAAATAAATCTAGCGCTTATGCCTTATTTAAACCCCGAATAATATGTGTAGTGGCTAATCCTATACAAAACTTCTAGTTATCTCCTAACAATTTCTTTAACATTAGTAAGTTTATGCATGCACGTATATAAAGAACTTGTGTGCGACCGGGTGATTGTGGTCGAGTGGTAAGGAGACGGGACTGGGACGCCAACACGTTTCAGGTTCGTTCCACCTGCTGCGCGAAACTAAGTCACAATTATCCTGGTCACCTTACACGGATATGAGCCCATGCTTTAGGGCCCATTTGAATACCCGGAGAGAGGGTCTATCCGTGGGCTGCACCTCCCATTAGGGATTAGTCTGGGCCTCTCCATGGGTCTGGGATACCCCAAGGTTAATCAAAAAAAAAAAAAAAAATATGCGTGCGGCACCATACACCCCACGTTACCCGCTTTTTCGTTAAATCATTGTTCATAAATGCATATAAATACATTTGCTTTACATCTTTAATTGAGTTAAAAAATAGAATACAAGTCAACGGTCAACCACCTAATAACAAGGTGATTTGCGACCTTCTCTATCGCCTCTCTAACCACACAAATCCTAAAGTCTAAACAAAAACACATGAATCTCTCTGTTCTCACTGTACCATTTTTAATCTTTACGTAAAACTATTAATAATAAGCAATGGAGAAGAACGACAAGGACCCTGATGATCATCATGACGATCATAAAGACAAATCCAGTGGAGAGGAGAAAGGCGACGTCGTATCAGATGATTATGCTCACCATAAAGACATTGTTGATGAGATAGATCATGACCCAGGAGACAGTAATGTAGACAAAGTTGACTCACCATTAGGACAAGAAGCACCGGAGATTCATCAAACCCTCGAGTCCTTGTCAGAAGAACTAGACCAGCTTCTCTTGAGTCTCTCCCTTCATCAAGACAAGCACAAAGACAGCACCAAGGAGAAAGAAGAAGAAGAAGATGATGATTACTTTCAGATCCCACAGTTCGTTGGCAAGTACTTGGATCTCTTTGAGGACAAACTCTCTAAACACGACACTGGTGAGCCTAAGACAACATGGTACCAAGACCCAGAGGAAGTATCTTCGCTTCTTGATGCAGTGGACCGTGTCTCAAACCTTATGAAGCTATTGCTCAACACCAAGTCTTGTTTAGACCATCATGAGCCATTGATCAACCATGCTGGATCGATCCAGCAGCGTGCAATGGCCTTCTTGGAAGACGAGTTCCGTATCCTTTTAGAAGAGTCCGTGATCAAAGAACCTGCTGCTGTCACGGAGGACAGGAGCACAGCAGATCAACAAGACCACCACAACGATGCGGTGGTCTCTCAAGATCAAGACCAGATGGTCGTTCTTGAATCCGGTGATCAGGAGATTGAGTACCCTGGTTACTCTGAGGAGATGGTTATGTTACTGAAGAAGATAGCAGAGAAGATGAAAGGAGGAGGGTACGTGTGTGAATGCAGAGAGGCTTATTTGGTTGAGAGGAGGAACATCTTGATGCGAACATTGAAACGTGACTGCGAGTTTGAGAAAGTGAGCATCGACGAGGTGTTAAAGATGAGCTGGGACACGCTCGAGAGAGAGATCCCTATATGGAACAAGACTTTCAAGAACTGCTCTTCACTCTTCTTCCCTGGTGAGCTTAAACTAGCTGAGAAGATCTTCCAAGGAGACGAAGGGAGCTTGTTCTGCATCGTCACGCACGGTCTTGCCATCCAGTTCTTGGGGTTTTACGAGGCTGTGGCTATGACTAAACGCTCCACTGAGAAGCTCTTCAAGATTCTTGATATTTACGAGACACTCCGGGACAGTTTCCCAGCTATGGAGAAGCTGTTCCCTGAGGAGCTACGCAGCGAGCTGAGGAACGAGGTGACTAGCGCTCGTTCACGATTAGGAGAGACTGCTATTAACATATTCTTGGATCTTGAGAACTCTATTAAATCAGATTCTAGCAAGACCCCTGTGCCTGGAGGCGCGGTGCATCCGTTAACGAGGTATACTATGAACTACCTCAAGTACTCGTGTGAGTATAAAGACACGTTAGAACAAGTGTTCAAGTCTCACTCAACGATGGAGCGAGAGGAGGAGGAGGAGAACTCGGCGTTTGCCAACCAGTTGATGAGGATAATGGACTTACTCGACGGGAACATGGAGGCAAAGTCGAAGCTGTACAAAGACATACCACTAAGCTGCATCTTCATGATGAACAACGGGAGATACATAGTGCAAAAGATCAAAGGATCAGCGGAGATACACGAGGTAATGGGAGACACATGGTGCAGGAGGAGGTCGTCTGAGCTGAGAAACTATCACAAGAACTACCAGAGAGAGACATGGGGGAAGCTACTAGGTTTCTTAGGGCATGAGGGGCTCATGCACAACGGGAAGATAGTTAAGCCTAATCTAAAGGAGAGGTTCAAGAGCTTTAATGCAACCTTTGATGAGATACACAAGACGCAGACCACGTGGGTGGTTAATGACGAGCAGCTGCAGAGTGAGCTGAGAGTTTCTATAACTGCGGTTATGATACCTGCTTACAGGGCCTTCATGGCCAGGTTTGGACAGTACTTGGATCCTGGTCGCCAGACAGAGAAGTATGTTAAGTACCAGCCTGAGGACATCGAGGATCTCATAGACCAGCTGTTTGATGGAAACACTTCTTCCTCTTCAACCGCCACGGCCAGGCGAAGAACATAGATTCTTTCTTCTTTTCTTTTACAGCAACACTTTTTTTCTTAACTTTCTCAAACTTTCATGTCTTCTTCTACTGTGTTTTGTCTGAATGTCACAACTTGGATGACCCCATGTTAATTAAAACAAACGATCTTGTAAATGTAGTTATAATCAGTTCCAGCATTTATGAATAAAAGACATTTTATCTTTTGTTGATAGCATAATGGTAAGTTATCTGCCCAGTACTTTACAATTTATACAAAGAAGGTCTGAAACCAGACCAGAGTCACACCAATGAATTAGAAAAAAACCATAAGAGCACCGTTAAGAGGGATGCTTAAGGAGTGCTTAAGGGGGTGCTTGATGGGTGGGTCCACCAAAATTATAACCACCACTTCTTAAAGCTCCTAATTAAGCACCAATAGATCTTGTACTGTTCACGGGCCTCACTGATACGTGGCGGCCCGTAATTGGTTTGTTTTAATTTTTTTTTCTTTTTTCAGAAGAAAATGAAAAAAAAAAAAAAAAAAATAAGACCCCAAAGATGTCAAAACCTTTGAGATAATGTTACACATAGAAGGAACTCAAAAAGTGATATATGCAAGAGTACTACCTTGTACAATCCCTCATAAGTGTTAGGGGTGCGACGGACCGGATATCCGGAGTATTTTAGGATATCCGGATCCGGATCCGGATTCGTCGGATCCGTGACTTTAGTATCCGGATCCGGATCCGCGTCTTTCGGGTATCCGGACTTCGGATATCCGTCTAGATATTGTGATACCCGCGGATATCCGGATTCGGATCCGGATCCGTAAAAATAATTAAAAATAAATAAAAAATATTTTAAAAATATAAAAAAATTAAAAATAAAACATAAATTAAATATTTATACAAAATTTATGAATATATATATGACATATAATATTAGTAAAATTTAAATATAATATTAAAAAAGTATGTTATGTATAAATACTAATATATCAATATAATTATTAATAAAATTAAAAATTTAATATATTTTAAAAACACGGATCCGGATCCGGATATCCGGATCCGGATATCCGGACTTAAAAATTAAGATATCCGGATTTGGATCCGGTTTGGACGGATCCAAAATTTTACTATCCGGATTCGGATCCGGGCACTCCGGATATCCTATTTTCGGAGCGGATCCGGGACGGATCTCGGATCGAATCCGGATCTCGGATAATACGTCCCAGGCCTAATAAGTGTATACTCTTTTGCTACCTAAAAAAAAAGTAAAAACCTTTTATAAAAAAGTAGGTTCGGTTCGGTTCGGTTCGGTTATGTGACAGAAACAAAACCGAAGCAGTGATCCATGGAGGGGAGAGAAGCAGGAACATGGTGTTTGACGGCTAACATAACAGAGTCTCAAAAAGATCAAATCTCTTTTCTCTGCCTCCGTTGAGTCTCTCTCTGTTCAGGTATACTCCTCCGTTTACTTCCTCAGCCTCTAGGTTTCTCTTCACTCTCTTCTCCAATTCATTGAACTTGGTTTCTTCCTTCATCGCATTGCTTACCAACCTCCTTGATTGTATATATCTTCTTACCTCGATCTTAGCTCTCTCCTTCTGGGTTTTGTGTTAGATCATCTGTTCTTATTCAGCTGTAAAGGTCAGGACTTTAGTGTTAATTCGATTCCTTAATCAGATATTGCTACTTCAGCGTTAGACTCTGCGTAAAATTTAATACTTTACAATCACTTGTTACAAATAAAGTCACACATGGTTTTCTCTGTGTACTTCTCAGAATGGCAGCTGATCAGAGGAGAAGGCGGATGAGCAGTGCCAATGTTATTGGTTTCAGCTCCAGGGAGCATTACAGAGCCAAAAGGAAAAAGATTGGTTCACCAGATGGTGTTTTGCGTTCGGTTGGTCACATCAGTCTTGAATGGGACAGAAACCGAAGTAAAGTAGTCTCTAGGAAGGAACAAGTTGGGCTAAGTTTGAGGCATCTTCGAGAGTTTGTTGATTCTGTTCCTCCTAGGCAGAGTCTCTTGGCACAAGTATGCCTTGTCCCTCATGAAACTTTCCAGCTGGATAATCTTTCTGAGGTGCTTTCTAGTGAGGTAGTAATACAGTAGCCACCTTTGAGATGTTAAGTTTTTCACCTTTTTATCTCCACCAGGTTTGGCAGGCTTGTCTATCTGATGGCGAAAGAAATTATTTGCAGCAATTCCTCCCTCAAGGAGTTGATGTGGAGCAAGTTGTACAACAATTGCTTGATGGAGAGAATTTTCACTTTGGAAATCCTTTTCTTGATTGGTTAGTGATACTCAGACTCTTTGGGTTCCTAGAATGAACACTATGATTGCTTTCTAAACCAAAGCTGAGTGTCTTGGCTTGAAATAATGTATAGGTTATGATGGTCTATGTTGTGGTCAGAAAATTGGACTCCATTTGAATGTTAGTTTTGGTTTCAGGGGAACATCTGTCTGCTCCAGCAAAGCTCATCCAGATCAAATTGTTTCTCAGGAGGAATGCCTGAGGGCTGAGAAAAGGAGATATTATGCGGATCTTGAGAAATACCATAATGAGTATGTACAGTTTTCTCTGTTCAGATCATAGGAGCACTTGAGATTTTATGTCCACATGATTGTAACTTCTCTCTGTGTTGTTTCTGGTAGTATTATAGATTATTTGCAGATGATGAAGGTAAAATGGGAAAGCTGCAGAGATTCAGAGAAGGATGCTGTTAAGAAGATCTGGGGGTCAGTGCTTTAGTGTTGTCTGTTTAAAAGAACTGTTAACAGTGTAATGTTATTAAGCATTTACATTAAAATTTGTGTAGCTTTGTGAAGAACATTTAGTCAAGCAATAAATGTTGTTGGTTATACTAAGAGCCTTAGAAAAGATGAATTTATGTCGAGCTTGAGTCTAGTAAATTGTGATTTACTGATTGTCTGTTGCTTGCGTTGATTTCTTCAGGAGGTCAAGAGAAGGCAATGCACAAATAAACGCTAGCTGCCAGGATCTAGCTACTGCCTCGAAGTCTAGTTCATGGAATGCAGATGATAAACCATGCAATAGTGATAGGACTGGAGAGGGTCAGAGAAGGTGCTGAGCATACTCTTTCACATGTTATATGCAACTTCTGTTAGTTTTTTTTCCCTTATTTCAAACCTGCATACTAAAATTTCCAGTCCATTTTAGGCCCAAGAGTTCTGCTGTAGAGAAAGAAAAATCTCAAAGTCCCTTGATTGCTCAAGAGAATGCTGTAGCCGTTGGCGTGAAAGCTAGAAAAAAGGACAAGCTACCAAAACATAGCATTCAGCAAACTGATGGTGCCAAATACATGTCCTACCTTAAGGTTAATTATTCTTCTGCACTTCTTACTTTTATTTAGTTTATCCTCATGCTGTCATATTATCACCAATAATCAAACAACAGTAAGCTGGCTGTCCCTAATTTATTAGCTTGAAAATTATTAGAATGTTATGGTTTCCATGATACAGCTGGATAAATGGTATTCGAAAGTGGACTTTAACTTGGAGCTGTTTAGAATTCAAACTATAGTTATCCTATGTAGCTTTTGTTGGGCTCAATGCGCAGTTTTCGTTCATGAAACAGATGTGTATAGATCAAGCTTTTAACTGCACTTTATATATTCAGATAAGCAAGAAGCAGCATCAGATTGTCACAAGTATGAAGGAGTCTGGTAAAAGTATTCAGTCGAGAGCACTTAATAGAATATTGGGTAACATCAACAATTTGGATGTTCAACCATATGGAGTGTTTGTGGAAGAAGAACAGAAGAAACTGAGCGCTCACTGGTCAGTGACTCAATGTTCCTTGTGAAACAAACGGCTTCCTTCGTCAGGCCTTAAATTCTGTTTTTTTTTTTAAACTTCAGTTCTTTCATGCAGGCTGCAACTGGTTAAAGATCTTCCTGCAGCATATGCAATATGGAAAAAGCTACAGTTACAGAAACAAGATGTAATCAGCTCTTTGGAAAGAGAACTAAAGGACAAACTCAATCCAAGGATGGAGGTTAGTTTTTTCCATAAACATATATTGTTTATGTATTCTCATGTTATTAACGACTTTCTTGGGTGCAGGATGAACAACAACTGCACCCTGCAGAAAACCCTCTGCAGAAGCATGATGATGAATTAGACTTGAGGAAGAACGGTCAAGAGAGTTTGAATCCAAATCAGAGTGGTGATTTATCACCTTATGTTGAAGATTCTGGAAGTTTTGGTCAAGTTTCTGACGAGAATCACTCCCTTTCAAAAGATTCTCTATCTGAAGGTAAGCAAATCACAGATGAAGGTAAACGCTATTCTTCTCCCAACAGGTGTCATGGCCTTAATCTAAAGGATGTTGAAGCAAATAATTATTCCATCCCCATACAAGGCCAGTCTCTCACACAAGCATCATTCCCTAGTGAGCCCCACGCTTCAGATCTGGAAGATACAATTCCTGTTGGCAAAACCTGTGTACCAGAACTAGAGAATGTTTCATCAGACGAGAGGATTCCTTGTACTACTTCAAGCCATGGAGAAGAGTTGCAGTTTTGTTCCGGCGGAGATGTGTGGCAGCCAGTGGGAGAAATTAAGCAGTCCTACATTGGCCGCCAAGCTTACACACCTACTAGTGGATTGTCAATCATACACCATCCTGAAGGTAATGAAGAACATAGAAACGGTTTCATAGACCTTGAATCGAACATGCCTGAAGAAGTTGATAGGAGGAAGATGTTGCAGAGGAAAGCAAACAACAGTTGTAGTTCTTTCGCTAACAACGATCAAAATGAACTGCTCCAGTCTTTGTTTAAAGACCAAGGCGTGGCATCTCACACCACTGGGCAGCTTCACTCTTTTCTTAAACTCCCATTTAACGAAGAGCATAAACAAATAATGGGCATTGGTTTTCAGCAGGAAGGAAGCAACAAGCTGATGGAGGGCAGTCACTTTTCTGGTCAGTTCCAGCATCAGATGACTTCACCACAAGCACTGTCCCATGACCAGCAAAGACAGGTTGACATAAATGGCCAAAGAAGCATGTCAGACAACATTTATCACGATGGACGTGGACTCATGAGGCAGCAGCCGGACTGGAACACCAGTGTTGCTCAGATTGGCAATCTAAGAGCATGTGGGCAAACACAAACGGTGTCCAAGGTGGAAGTCAAAGCAGTCATACTGAGACCGAGAGAGACCTGAACCTTCTCAGAGTTGCTAATAACGTGGAGCAGATCATTCATAGGGGAAGTAGCTCAGATCAAAGCTTATTCTCTGTTTTCTCTCAGTGCAGATCTGCTATTGAGTCAGAAAGTTCGAGTGATCAAGTGGTTGGATCCGGTAACTACGAAATGCTGATGGGGGGAGGCAGCAACTTGGCTCAGCCTACTAACCCGCTTGATTACTTGAGTGGTAGCAACCCGGCAACATCTTTTATACCTGAGGATGCAGCGTGGATGAACCAGAGTCGCCAGAACCCTGGTCTCCATGACCCACTAGGCAAGCTGTATCCAAGGTCATGGAATCCATAACCATGTTTGTGAAGTTTTGCATTGCAAAAGACTCACATGGTCATCTTTAAGCTATACAAATCATGTGTTTATCTGTGACTGTACATAGAAAGATACAGAGGAACTTTTTGGTTTGTGCATATTTAGGTTTTGAGATATGGACTAGAAAGAAAAAGAGGATACTGCAGCTACATTTTTATTTGTCTTTTCACTTTCTCTCTCAAGTTGTGAATGTTTAATTCTTTATGCATAGACGAGTTACATGTTATAACTAATTTAAAATAAATGTTTATATATTTATAGTCATAAAATTTTAACTAACCAACAAGGAAATGGAGAAGAAACTTATGTAGAAGATGTGAGAGGAGGAGAAGGAACAAAAGAACTTCACCTCCGAGAAGAATGGTAAAGCCACAAATGAACAGCTTGTTTTCATACAGAAAAAAAAAAAACTATGAAGCTTCTTGTTTTTTTCTTTCTGAATCCTAGAAACGCAGAGGCATCTACAAGCTTTGTTAATCAGGAAGAAACACAAGATTAAGATGAAGGAGAAGAGAAAAGATGTAATCAGATTAGAGAGAGAAGCTGTGATCCCAATTCTAAAACACAAGCTCACCACTGCCTTGTCCCTCCACTTTGGTCTCCTTTTCTAACCTTTCATTTCTTCTACATATCTCTGTTTCTCCTCTTTATAAAATTCTACATGTTTTGATAATCATTCTCCAGCTGAGAAATGTGAGAGAGATGAGTTCCTGAGATTCTGCCAGAGAGTGGAATGCACCATTAGAGCTTGGTACCACCTTCACTTTGAGGATCTTATGGTACAAAACATATCACTAATCCATCTTACCTTCTTGTCTTTCTTTAAAAATCATGTTTTAAGTAAAAGTTATTGTGTCTTGTAGCAACTGTATTCACTCTTTGAGCCTGTCCGTGGCGCCCACAGGCTTCAACAACAGAATCTATCTCCTCATGAGATTGATGTTCTTGAACACCAGTTTCTTCAACACTTATTCGAGGTTTTATCTTTGTTTCAATTCCATTTTTCCCCGTTAACTACAAACTTTAACGATGAAAAAAACAACTCCAACAAGGTCATGGAGAAGAGCAACTTCAAAGTGATAACCAATGAAGAGATACAAGTAGCTCTCTCTGCTCAGTATCGTCTTAATCTTCCTATCGTAGTTAATGAAGCTAAGGTACGTACGTACCAATACTATGACAATCTTCAAAAGTTATTTGTAAATGGACATCTTTAATGGTGTGGCTATATATGTGTAAGCTTGATACAAGGTTGTTGACAAGATTCTTCTCCAAGTTTCCCCGTGATGATCTTCCTCATTTCGCTGACAAGGTAACTACTTCCTTATCATGAATCCAACATGTTGCTTTCCTTAACCATCTGATACATGTTTTTGTCCCTTTAAGTATATAATATTCAGACGTGGGTTTGGGATAGATCATATGAAAGCTTACTTCTTCTTAGCCAAAGTGAATACAATCCTTGTCCGTATTTGGAAGTGTCTACTCACAATCACATGGTGAGATACTTAACTCTGTTGTTTCTGTGTATATATATATACTATAACTAAGACATTATACTCAGACATCCCATGTTTCAGTTTAAAAACATTAGTATATGGGAGGAAGGAAACAGGTTTGTCAGAACAAATTGATATTAGCATTGAAACAGAGAAGGATAGTTTATACATTGAAAGAATCCGCATAGAGAAGCTGCAGCTCAGGTTTCTAGACCAATTCTTTTTCCATTTCTTAATAGCTTATTTGCTACAAAACTATATCATTGACTTGTCTCTTTGTTTTTGATCACTGATTCAGTCTCTCAAACTTGATGAAAAAGATAACCATCCAAGAGCCTACCTTTGAGAGAATCATTGTAGTATACAGGTAAAAGTAGAGTAGTAGTTGGGTACTTGTAGAGATGTGAGTTTCATTCTCATATGGTTTTGGATTCACACACATACAAACAGGAGAGTTTCAGGGAAGAGAGAAACAGAAAGGAACATATATGTGAAACACTTCAAAAGCATTCCAATGGCTGACATGGAAATAGTACTTGTGAGCATCTATTAACCAACACTATGTGCTCAAATGTAAAATGTATCTTGCTAGTTATAAATTAACTTGTTGCTCATAATGACACAGCCAGAGAAGAAAAATCCAGGTCTTACACCTTTGGACTGGGTCAAGTTTCTTGTCTCTGCTGCCATTGGACTGGTCAGTTCTGCTACATTCTTCTATAGACTTAGCTGGAGAATGAACAATGTGGTTTAAATAACTTTTGCTTTTACAGGTCACAGTGGTAAGTTCAGTGAGCCTGAAGAAAACTGACATCAGAGTCATTGCAGCCATACTTAGCACGGTGGTGGCATACTGCGTTAAAACATATTTCACGTAATCTACACTCATTAATCAGACAACAACCTTCACCTTCTGTTAAATTAATCCTTAACTAGCTCTGTCTCTTCCCCTGAGTTAATATAGGTTTCAGAGAAACTTGGTAGATTATCAAAGCCTTATTACAAGATCTGTATATGATAAACAGCTAGATAGTGGTAGAGGCACTCTGCTTCACTTGTGTGATGAAGTCATCCAACAAGAGGTGCTAATTAATAAAATCCATTTCTTACTTTTTAATGTTATATTCTTGTTTTTTTTTCTAACAAACTGATCAAAATCAGGTTAAAGAGGTCATTATTTCATTCTTCATGCTGATAAAGCAAGGTAATCCCACTAGCAAGGAGGAACTTGACATGCAATGTGAAGCATTCATCAAAGAAGAGTTCAATGAGAGTTGCAATTTTGATGTGGATGATGCTGTAAAGAAGCTTGAGAAGCTTGGACTTGTCTCTCGTGTAAGCTGATGATCTTGTCTCCATATGTATGTTCTTTCAGTAAGTAAAATAATATTGGGTTGGTCAGGATTCAGAAGAGAAGTATAGATGCGTGAGTATGAAGGAAGCAAATGATATAATGGGAACAACAACGGAAGAGATGGTACTCAAGGCAAGAAGTGGTGGTGACTATGAAGATGAAGAGGTAGTAGATAATGAGCCTCAAATGAATCCTGAAGATGAACTCAACGCAAAGGAACAACGTTTTCAATCTAAGTTAACCGAGTTTGAGACCTTGTGGATGTAAAACAAGATTAAGATTATCAATTCAAGACCCACAAATTTGAGAAATATTGTACACATCAATAGCTAGTCAACATATTTCACATTTCACACTAAATGAATTCATTGATTATTGCATTACATATATTTTATTAAGTTGCAAAAAGAAAAACATAAAGACATGCTGATGGAGAGTATGTCTAGGTAGGTAGGCATTTATAGGAAGAAAGCGTTCTGTTTAGACAGGAACACTGTGGAGGACTACTGTCTCCACGGTGAGACCTGGTCCAAAACCAAACAAGACACCCCACTCTAACCCTTCACCTGTAGTGGCCACACCATCTTTCACAGACTTCCTCCTCATCTCATCTAAGATGAAGAGGACGCAGGCGCTAGACATGTTTCCATACTCACTCAACACGTGACGTGTGGCTCTCATCTTCTCTGCCTTGAGTCCTAGCTTTTTCTCAACGTCGTCAAGGATCGCTGGACCACCAGGGTGAGCTATCCAGAAGAGGGAGTTCCAGTCACTTATCCCTAGAGGTTTAAACGCCTCGTCTAGACTCTTTTCAATGTTCTTGGAGATGAGTCCAGGGACGTCCTTGAGGAGATGGAAGGTTAGTCCCACTTCCCTCAAGTGTCCATCTATGGCACCGTCCGAGTCTGGAAGGATGGTCTGAGCAGCAGACACCATCTCAAAGATGGGCTTCTCTCCAGCAGAGACGTCAGGGTCCGAACCGACAATGAGTGCGGCTGCACCGTCACTGAAGAGAGCCTGTCCGACTAGGGAGTCAAGGTGGGTGTCAGAAGGGCCACGGAAGGTGACGGCTGTGATCTCAGAGCAGACAACGAGAACACGTGCGCCACGGTTGTTTTCAGCCAGGTCCTTGGCGAGACGGAGGACAGTACCACCGGCGAAGCAACCTTGCTGGTACATCATGAGACGCTTCACGGAAGGACGAAGGCCAAGGAGCTTGGTGAGCTGGTAGTCAGCACCAGGCATGTCAACTCCTGAGGTGGTGCAGAAGACAACGTGTGTGATCTTGGACTTAGGCTGACCCCACTCCTTGATAGCCTTCACTGCTGCCTCTTTCCCTAGCTTAGGGACTTCAACCACCACGATGTCTTGTCTAACATCGAGAGAAGGAGCCATGTAGGCGCACATGTTAGGGTTCTCTTTCAAGAACTCCTCGGTCAAGTGCATGTGGCGTTTCCTTATCATGGACTTGTCGCCTGTAATAGTAACAATCAAGATATAACATTGGCCTATATACAAAGTAGAGTGTGTTTAAGACATACACATGCGCTTGAACTTCTCCTTGAGGTCGGTCATGTGTTCACTGTTGGTGATGCGGAAGTAGTAGTCAGGATACTCAGCTTGGATCACATGGTTAGCAGGGTTGGCCGTGCCTATGGCCAAGATGCCTGCAGGACCATCTGCTCTCTGAGCCTTTCTGATCTCATCTAAAGAAGACGGTGTACCCATCACCATATTATACCAACTTGTTTTTTTTTTTAACTAGAGTTTGATCTATGTGTGACTTTGCGTAGTAAGCAAGTTGTGTGTATGCATTTAGAAAGCATGTGGGGAGTGAGAGATTATATAAGAAGATAACAAAGGAGAAGAGAGTGTGGTAGGTTTGATGGACGGGTAGATGAAGCACTACGTGTATGGGAGTTAGCTCCCTTTTATGTGGTTCTCCTTCTTTAGCTTCGTTAACTTACCAAATTGGTTTTATTGCTTTTTACGTATTTATTATGTGTACCACGCTTCTTGACCATGGGTCCATAATTTTTTTAGTATTTTTTATTGATTATAAAATAGCAAATCTTGTAAATAAACATTTTTTTAAAAAAAATTTATAAAATAGACTTCAAAAAATAATTAAAATAGACTTTTTTATTTTAATTTTATATTATTTTTATTTTAAATTTCACGTCAAACTTCATCCAATAACTCTAAACCGTAAATTTAGATTAATTAACCTAAGAAGTATAAATATATACTTACACTTTTTAATAAAGTTTATTTTGGTATTTTTCTTTTTGAAATCTATTTTAATGACAATTTTTTTAAAAAATCTATCTTAGGATATCCCTTTTATAAAAACCTATTTCAAGTTGGTAAAGTACTAAATATTTTATAAATTTATAACAAAATATCCATAATTAAGTTAACTGACTGACAAATAACAAAACAAAACCTAAAGAAAATATGTATGTTTCACCGTGTTCTAATTTTACAGATGAAAAAAATCTATTGGTTCAACTTAGAGAAATGCAGAAAAAAATGTTTTTAAGAAATTCATATCAATGTTTTGCTCAAAGCTTTTAAAATATCTAAGACGGGCCCTGGGTAGATGTATACATCACAAAAGACATGTACAACTAGCCAGCTACGAGGGGTTGGTTGCATAGTTTCTCCACCATACTTCACACACGTGCATACTTAACTCCATCTTTAGCTCCAACTAATCTAATTTTCACTCTCCATTTACCTTCTAATCTTATAACTAACTAACTCATTAGAATTAACATTAGGTACGTCTCGTTTTCTCTCTTTTCGCATTCCAACAAGTAACGCAAGATGCATTTCTTTTTCTTTTTCTGAGGAAAACATTATTATTTTTCTTTATGATTCGTTGTTTTATCGACCACAAACAATAGTCGTGGACTTGTAGCAAGTACATTGTCTTTGGAATAAATAATAATTATCGGCCTATAATCAAAGGTGGACCCTAGAACTTGACTTGTTCAACTGAGCATATGGGATGAGCCATAATATGGGAGGAGCGTTTTATAAGCAAGCAATCACAAGAACCTGAGTGTGTTTTTCCTTAAATGGTCCCAAAGCGCGTGTTTTAACCAAATAACACCCGGCCAAACGCTCGTGCCTGCCGGACCGGATCAAAACGATGGTATCTGAACGTGTCCGCTTGCGTTTTGCTTCACATGTGTGTGTCTTTAGGCCAGCATTATCCTGTGGGTTTCTTAGCTAGTGGGTCCCACTTTTTTTTTAAAAAACCAGTCCCTAAAAGTATCAAATAAGAAACGATTTTATGGGAATTTTTGCACTGTTTACGGGCCCCACTGACACGTGGTAGCCCGTGATTGGTCTTCTTTTTTTTTCTATTTTTATAACAAAAAAACTCAGAAAAAAATGAAAAAGAATAAGAACCCCTTGTGGGTTAATGATGCCCTTAGACCATCATTAATCCTAATTTCTTAACTGGAGTTCTTAACTTCGGCTAAGAATAACTGACTTTTAAATAAAAATTCTAAAAGCCGGTTCTTAGCGAGAAAGTGTAAAATAAAAAAAAATTAAAAACCCCAATTAAAAAACTGGGATTAATCATGTTCTTATCTTTTACTATTTTTTTTTATTTAAATTCATAAGTAGCCCTAAAAAAAAATCAGAAACAAGACAAAAGACCTAAACCGAGTGTAAAAGAATACATGAAGCAGGACATTAGAACAAAGAAAATTTAGATCTCGCGTGCGATCAGACCAACACTAATACAACAAATCTAGTCAAAACTTCATAGTTAAATGTGATTGGGAAATAGTAGTATTAGGATGGGTGATTTCTAAATAAATTCTCATGGTGCACCCCTTTAAAAAAATTGTTCAAAAACAAATAAATACAACCTTAAGTAAACATGTATTGTGAGAAACATGTTGATTTCGAGCTACATCATCACAAGCACCATCGGATAAAAAGAGAGAATATAATTTCGCATTATCGCTCCGTCACGATATTTGAGTATCCCTCTCCGGCTAAGACAATAAGACCATCATTAACGGGAGGTAACTTGAAGAGTTTTTAAGGGGGGACCCACCACTTTTTCAAAAAACCGATAACAAAAGTGATGAATTAAGAATCGATTGTTAGTTGATTTTTATACTGTTTGCGGGCCCCACTGACACATGGCGGTTCGCAATTGGTTTGCTTTTCAATTTTTTTTAAAAAAAAAAAAAAAATTAAGAAACCAATAAAGGGTTTCAGTGATGATGATGCTCTAAACAAGCGAGTTTCAGAACCAACACCTGCCCCTATAACATGTTGCATGCTCTGTTACAACCCGACATCCACACCGCCAGCACATAGAGAAGGTCAGCTCATAGATCTGAACCATAAGGTGAACGAAACCTCTTAAAAGCACCATAGACCATTCCCAAACCACAAAACTGTAACTCCTAACAAACTCATTCACTGTCCAACATGAACACTAGCGAGAAGAACCGCCATCTTCTAGCAGGTTCAAAATGAAGTTAGAAGTTGCTCTAGATTAGCGGTGGCTCCTCCCTACCGGCTAGAGAAAGGAGTCTTTTAAATCGCTTCAAAGGCCATCTCTAGATATGCGCTCACCCTATTAACCGTCCTCAAACAAAGACGAATACGACACCCTAGACCCCGACAAGGAGATACCCAAGAGCCCACACTTCCTTATATTGCACTCATCCTTTCACCAAAACTTTGTTACCATGAGACTCGATATGTAGAGAAATGAAAAAAAATCTCAGGAACGAAAAAAAGATTCGGCTACTAGATTTTTTGAGAGAGAATAGATTGTTCGTACGTTAGATTCACGTACGTCGATCTCTGAGTCTCTTATTAATTATTCTTTAAGGCTCTAGTGGTCTTAGATTTTGTATTTTATTTAATATTACTAAAGTTATGTTAGAGCATCATTGTCCAACATAGTATTTCACATGAGTCTCTTAAATATGTTTTTTTGTCAAATTCATGTCTCTTAAATATATTATATTAATATAGTTTGAATTAAAATATGATACCTAAATGAGTCTCTCACAAATTTTGTGGCAATTGTAGAGACGTTTCTAGTCTTTCTTCACTTTTTTTAAATTTTTAGTTTCTTTTAACTTTTATTAATAAAAAAACTTAATGAAATACTTTTTGATATGAATGCTCTAAGAATATCACTAGTGACATAGTTTCTCTAGACAATATCTCAACTATTAATATTAGTGTAATTTTATTATATAGTTAAATTTAAACATGAAAACAAAAATTAATCACAACATGACACATGTAATTTAGTCTCTCAAAAAGTTGCAAAATTCTCTTAAAATACAATACTTATATTTTATCTTCCTTGCTTTAATAATATTAAATGTTATTTTAATCCAAAAAAACTCAGTAAGAAATCATTGTTTTGCAGGATCTAAAAGCACAAATAATAGCTAGAAACTCAATTTCTCAAAAAGAATTATTATTTTAGTTATTTGGTTATGAAATGTTTTTCATGTGCTAGACCAGTTAAAAATGGTAAGTGGTACTTGAGTCTCTTGGAAGTAGAAACGGATCATCGAGATACCTCAAATAGGTGTTTTAAGAACACATGTAGTGAGGAGCTCCTAAGAGAGTATTACAAATTAAAAAAAAAAGTTATGTATAATTAAAAAATTTATATTTTAAAAGGAAAATGTTGAAAATCGCTTCTTCGGCAATAAATTTGATGAGTGTTTGAAAGACTGTACTTTATAACACATGTTATTTGATGAGTGGCTGAAATAAATCAAATACATCATAATTTAAAATATCAAATAAATGGTTTATATGTTATCATTTCTAAGAATTTTAAGTGAGTATCTCACTAATGGAAATACAAAATTGACATAAGGTTTTTAAATTAAAACATTTATTGTATCTCTCATCACTAATGGTGTTTTAAGAACACCTCCATTGCAAGAATGAAGTGAGTAAAAATAAAAACAGAAAAATAAGAAGAAAGAGAGAAGATACATGATATCTTAAAGCTATTTAAGATATTTTATTTACAAATGGTGTTAGAAAATTTAATATTTAATTCTTTTGAAACTGGCTAAAAAGATAAGAACCTGTTATGGTTTTTTTAGCCTCCTCCAATATGGTTTTACGTCTTGGGTTTACTCTGATTTTGATTTGTAAACCTTTCCGGTTGTATTAGATTTCGGAGGTGACTGCCCCATCAAAATATACCTTCCGCATTAGGGCTGGGCACTTTACCCGATACCCGAAGCTGCACCCGAACCCGATTCGAAAAACCCGAACTGAAATCCGAACCGAAGTAGTAAAATATCCGAATGAGTATTGAATTAGGTGAGATTGGATATCTGAACCCGAACGGGTAATACACGAATCTGAATGAATATCCGAAGATAACCGAACATATGTATACTTACCTTATATTTTTAGTTTACATCTCTCAATTTATTTTAAATATATATATATTGATGTTATACATACTTTAAAACTATATAATATACATATAATCACGAATAAAAATGATTTGATACTCACTTCAAATGTATACCAAGCTTTTTGTTTCATGCATTAACAAAATTTATAACTAAAATTTAAAAACAATAACCAAATTAGTGTCTTTTTATTTTTGAAATGTTATCTCTAAATCTATTAATCATTCAATCTATAAAAAGTTTAAAAAAATAATTAAGTGAAATTTATATTTTTATATATAAGAAACTTGAGAAATGAAAATTTTAATTTTTTTCTTTGAAAATGTAAATATCCGAAAACCCGACCCGAAATAACTGAACTCGAACTAAAAATACCCGAACCCCACCCGAAGTACAAAAATACCCGAACGAGTTCTATACTTCTATACCGAAATACCCAAAAATTCGAAGTACCCGATCCGAACCCGAACAGGTATCCGAAGGTCCACCCGCATCGCGTACTTTGGACACTCCCTTTTTAAAATTCACGAGTCCGCTTAAGGCCCACATCAGACTTAACAAGTAAATTTGTGGGCTTTGTATAGTCGTTAGAATAATAGATAATTGATCGGTGGTCCTAAACTTGTCCCGTATTAGATGAGCCCAAAGCAAACTTCTTTTACCTTTTTGATGTGTTTGAGAATTAAGAATCTACTTAGTGCGCTCATCACATGGTCGCTTGATTAAAATGTGATTAGATTTGAATAAGACAAAAGATAATTGTGTAGGTGATAATTAGAAAAAGGGTTAATTATGCTAAGAGTCCAAGAGAATGCCTTTCCACGTTGGGCGCACATGCATTCTCTTGTCTTCTTTATTTCTTTTTTTTCTTCTTTTTCTACACAGATAATTGATCATCAAATTAGTTACAACATGAAGTAGTTCGACATTTACATTATAGCTCAATAAGAGTTAAGAGAAATAAAGAACCATAGACTGAGAGTATAACACACTTCCATTTCCATAGTGATGAGTGCGAAGAAGGGGATTAATTAGGGTTCTTGACCTACACCCTATAATTAATTGGTATATGTATAAACATATTGTTCATACCTAGTGTTTTTTACATGTGTCCGCAGTAAAAAAATGAGAACGCAGTATTAATTTTTCTAAGGAAAAGGATCGGAGAATAAAATCAAGAAGAACGTAAATTGCAAAACACGATTCAATGTATGAGTACAATATTAATTCTAAGCAAGAAGAATGAGAGTTGGTCAAAAGGAAGGGGACATAAAATTATAGGAATTGTTTTCTCCAATGAAATTTAGATTAAATTTGAAATTGATTTAAAGCATAAAAAGATTGCTCACATGCAACCCAAATTCCTTTGTTCTCAATAATGCATGTTTATAAACTATTACTAAAAATTATTATATACCAAAAGAATTGAATGGACTATTTTGGTCACAATAAATATATAAGAAAATTTCAACCACAAGTTTAATATTATTTTTTAAATTTACTAATGAATGATTATTTTCAAAAATATCTTAAATTTGTAATGAAAAAAGAGTTTAAATAAATTTTCTAAACACTTACAAAACAAATAGAAACTCAACTCCAACTCTTTAATACTAAACCCTAAATAATAATCATTAAAGTGTAAACTCAAATGTTAATATGTTTATGTTGAGAATATTTTTTAAAAATATTATTTGGTGATATTTTTAGCAAGTTTTCTATATAGTAAAAAATCGTATTTAGGAAGAGACTATATAATAGCCAAATGGACAAACATGAATTTTTAAATAAAACAAACAACTGAATAACAAAGAAAAACAAAGACATAGATATATGGCTTGGGATTAGAAAATGGATGATGAAAAAGGACGTGTCACTATTCATCGAAGTTATTACAGCCTATAAAATTGGGAGCACATGCGATTACCATTGTGATTATTGTACATGTAGACAAAGTATATTTAAAATGATTAAGAATACGCATTATACGATCCAGTTTCACCGTCCATAACGTTGGTCGTGTAGGTGTAGCCAAACATTAATATGGTCGGTCTTTGGTCTTCCTCTAACACAAAACAAGATCGTCTTAGCTACCACTTGCTTCCTCACATACTCATTATCAAAGATCATAATCTCTCTCTCTCTCTAAGACTTCAACTCTTTTAATTTGTACTGGTCAACAGTCAAAACCGGAGACTGGGTGATTAGTTTTACAAGATTAATCCACGTATAATTAGATGCTCAAGTAATGACTTTGATGATCCCCATAATTAAGTCGACTACCTTCCATCATGCGGCCATCATTGCATCATTTCATTCCCAATTATTAAAAAAAATTGTTAAAATATCGTAAGTTAAATACACTTTTTTAAAGGTATATTTAATTAAAATATATTAATATTTGAGTTTATATTTTAGTGATTAGGGTTTAGTGTTAAGTGTTAAAAAGGTAGGGTTAAGTTTTTTATAAATATTTAAAAAAAATAATTAAATTTATTTTCATCATAAATTAAAATATTTTTGAAAATAATTATTAATTAATGGTAAATTTGAAAAATGATATCAAATTTGTGGTAGAACTGAAATTTTCTCAATTATTAATTATAATCAAAACACCAAACTCATTGTTTTTATGTATTGTATGATTGATAAGAGGGATACGTTTCACATTTGAAACATTTCATCGTTTGCTTCTCTTTTTCTCTGGAGTGTGTATGATTAAAATCGCAGTTCATGCATATTCCATCATCATTTAACTTTGGACCATCACATGCAAAATTATTTGGACTCGTTCTACAAAATATATTCTCCGAATTTAATAGTTTATCACTTTATCTACTACATTATTTATCTCCGATTCTTGTTTCTCTATCAATCATATTGTTAGACACATGAGACATTGTTATCTAATGTAACATGCTAATCATGCCTCCATTATCATTCCTCATCACTAATTTCAGCTTATTATCGTTGACGAATGATGAGTACTTATACGTGTATCTAATTATATATCTATACTGCTAGTTGATTGTTATTAGTCTTTAGTTGTAATGATTTTTCCTTGTTATTTGTTCACTACAATTTAACAAAATAAAAATCATTCGTATTTTAAAATGATTGAGTAGCTACGATCAAAGTCAATCTGATCTAAGCATTAGATTTGAGTAGAAACATTTATGAAAACACACGTGAAGAACCATTGAGAAATGCATGAAACATGCTACCAGGGCAAATTATTTGATAATTACATATTTTTTGATTGGCTGATAATTGATATATCATGGGCCAGAATTAACTCAATACAGTGCCATTTTTTAATTGAATATATAAAGATTAAACAAAACAAAACAAAGTTACATAAAATGAAAAGGAAAGGTGCAGCTCTTATATAAAAGGGTTGTGGAAGGGTTCTTTTCCAAGACCAACACACATTCCTTCTCTCTTTTCTCTTCTCCTTCAACTAGAGAAAAGAATATAAACCTAACGTAGATTGATTTTTGTATGCATAAGGTATACAATAGAGAAACATAGAAAGGATGAACACATCAAAGAGCAAGAAGAAGCAAGAAGAGGGTGGCACAAAGTTTCTTGGGGTAAGAAGGAGGCCTTGGGGAAGATACGCAGCTGAGATTAGAGACCCAACAACCAAGGAGCGTCACTGGCTTGGCACTTTTGATACGGCCGAGGAAGCTGCCTTGGCCTACGATAGAGCGGCTCGGTCCATGCGTGGCACTCGTGCCCGAACCAACTTTGTTTACTCAGACATGCCTCCTTCCTCATCCGTCACCTCTATTGTTTCTCCAGACGATCCTCCTCCTCCTCCTCCTACTCCACCTGCTGCTCCTTCTCCTCCATGTTCTAATGATCCTGTTGATTACATGATGATGTTTAACCAGTATTCATCCACAGACTCACCAATGCTACAGCCTGATCAAGTGGATAGTAGTTACATGTTTGGTGGCTCTCCTTCTTGCTATTCTAACAGCAGCAGTGAGCTGCCTCCACTGCCTAGCGACCTGTCAAATTCTTGTTACAGCCAACAACCGTGGAGCGTGGAAGACTACTCATCCTCTACCTATTTCGAGGGTGAGTATGTTCACAGTCCAATGTTCAGCACAATGCCTTCTGTTTCTGACTCTTTGCCTCAAGGTTTCAACCACTTTGGCTCCTATGATTAACCTCTTCTCATACATATATTCTTATTCTTTTCTCATCTTTACCTTTTTAATTTCATTATGTTTAGCCGTCCTTGATCTCTGTCTATGATCAAAGTGACTGTTTGTTTTAGTTTTTCAATAATAAGTCATCTCCTTTTGTATAACAAATGAAAAAAAAATCTCTCATAGTGTCTGTTCTGTCCTTCACAAACTCACATGCATATTAGATATGGGCCTGATGGGCTATATATGGCTTGGCATAACAAAATCATGTTCGTTTCCTTATGCTAGAACTAGATTTATGGGTTGACATACAACTACATTTGGTGTATATATGCTCATGTAATCTGGAATGCTTCATATTTTTATGGGTTCTGGTCTTCAAAAGATGGTAGTAGGTTTGACTAGTGAACCATGTCTACCTATCTCAAAAAGCTGGTTACCAAACATAATTTAAAAAACATGTATATAAGTGGTTCTCACTTCCCATAAGAGGAAACTAAAGTAGTGAATATGGAGATGAAGTATTTCTATTTTTATGCCATTGCAGCTGCACTACTAGTTGTAGCCAACTTTGAGATCATGCACACAAGTGGACAACGCGTTACGTGCTTGAACCAGCTTGCTCCATGCCTTAACTACCTCAATGGAACCAAGGATGTGCCACAAGTTTGTTGTAACCCTCTCAAATCAGTGATAAGGAACAATCCAGAGTGCTTGTGTCGTTTGATAAGTAACCGAGGGAGTTCAAAGGCTGAACAAGCTGGCATCAATGTCAATGATGCTCAAATGTTGCCTGCTCGTTGTGGAGAACACGTCAATCCCATTGCCTGCTTAACTGGTACTGTTATATTCAAGTTTATTATGAGCTTCCAAATTTAAACCAATTGACGATAAGTGGATTGATTCTAACATTTTATATATTATTTAATTATTTCTCCAACTATCAATGTGGAACTTAGTTTCATTCATTAACACTTTTTTTTTAGTTTAAAGATTGGTTTTGTCTGAATCTTGTGCAGGATCTCGAGGATCTACAAACTCAGATCGAAGTTCCTACATTGGCAACTCCTTTTCTCAGTCCTATTGGATGACAACATTAGCTTTTGCAGCGATCCTTTTGTTATTTCTTCTTTAGTTAAACTGAATCTCAATCTGTTTGCTTGTTAAAGCTGTTCATTCTTCTTATCTGTTTAACCAAAGTGCTTATGAGTTATGATTATTGTTCGCTCACCAACACGTTAATTTACCACTTGATGATTTATTATTCCACGTAAATAGTACAAATTCATTTCTAATACTATGTTCATGTCATGTTGGAGCAATTTATCAATCACTTGGTGAACCATATGGTTTTAGATCGAATAGCAAAACCGGTTTGAATGGTATAATTATCCAATAACCGACAAAATTAGCTGGTTTAATGGGTCTAAACGGGGCACATTATTTATCGTTTCATGGTCCTTTCAAATTAACTACGTTATAATTTTCTTTAGCTCATTAAAGCTATTAAGGCCCATTCACCAATTTAATAATTGATTATGGGCCTTCCTCTGGTTCCACAGAGAACGACGCCGTCTCATCTCAATCGGGTTAATATCTAATCATGATGAGACCATTGTGTGACTTGCCCATTGGGCTTTCTAAGGAAAGACGACAAAAAAGACTATTTAATTAAATTCGAATATTTTTATTTCAAACTTATTGATCAAGATTCAAACGTAAAAGGTTAAAGATTAGTTGCTTCCTCCGCATTGATCAAGTCGTGTTTTACTCGCTCCGATGGGTCAACCGGGTACAGACCCGGCGAAGATCCAACAGATCCAGCAATTCCTAACCTCCGTCCTCTCCCAACGTGGCCCCTCCGCTCTCCCTTACGCCGAAACCACAAAGTGGCTAATCCGGCAACACCTCCTTACCCTAATCTCCTCCTACTCCTCCCTCGACCCCAAAACGGCGACGTTTACACACAACGACGGCAGATCCGCGATCCTCCTCCAAGCAAACGGCACCATCCCGATGCCTTTCCAAGGAGTCAGTTACAACATCCCCGTCGTCATCTGGCTCCTCGAATCCTACCCACGCGCTCCTCCTTGCGTCTACGTGAACCCCACGCGCGACATGATCATCAAGCGTCCTCACTCCAACGTCTCCCCTTCTGGACTCGTCTCGCTTCCTTATCTTCATACCTGGGTTTACCCTACCTCTAACCTAATCGATCTCGCCGCTCATCTCAGCTCCGCCTTCTCCCGAGATCCGCCGTTGTTCTCCCAACGCCGTCCTCCCTCGATCGGATCTGGTTTCTCACGACCTTCTCCGTCTCCTTTGATCGGATCTGGAGATTCACGACCTTCGCCGTCTCCTCCGATCGGATCTGGTTACTCGCGACCTTCGCCGTCTCCTTCGATCGGATCTGGATACTCACAACCTTCGATCGGATCTGGTTACTCACGACCTTCGCCGTCTCCTTCGATCGGATCTGAATACTCACGACCTTCGCCGTCTCCTCCGATCGGATCTGGATACTTACGACCTTCGCCGTCTGCACTTAACCACCAGCACGAGCAGACGGATGATGCGGCGGAGGTATACAAGAGAAACGCGATCAACAAGCTAGCGGAGAAGGTCCACGTGGATCTCGTCTTGATGAGGAGTGGAAGAGAAGCTGAGGCGGAAGGGCTACTGAGCTTACAAGCCACCCTCAAAACAAGAGAGGAAGTTCTCACCAGAGGCTTACATGAGATGGTGAACGAGAAAGAAACTCTAGAGCAGGAGTTACAAGTTATCTCCATGAACACGGACGTTCTTGATTCATGGGTTAAAGAGAACCAAGGCAAATCCAACAACATGGATGTAGACAGTGCATTTGTATGTATGGAGACAATGTCTAAACAGATGTTGGAGTGCACTGCGTCTGATTTAGCTGTTGAAGATGTTGTTTATTCGATGGACAAGTCTTTTCGAGATGGGTTGTTAACGTTTGATCAGTACTTGAGGAGTGTGAGGTTGTTGTCGAGGGAGCAATTCTTTTATAGAGCCATGGCGGAGAAAGTTAGAGGGATGCAGATGGAAGCTCACGTTGCTTCTATTGCAGCGAGGTTGCAGTTGTGAAAAACACTTGGCATGGTTTTTGATTAACTTTTGTCGATTACTATCTCTATGATATGTATTTGATTAGTGTGTATAAGCGTGTGTATAGTTACATAGTTTAATTGATCATACTTTGGGTTTGATTACCACTTACCTATCTCTCTGTCATTGTTTTGAAAATAATGAATCAATTGGTTCTTGAGAAAATGGTTGGAGTTGTATTAAGAGGAGCACAAACATTCTTGCTCTTTTTGAAGGTAAACTTGTGTGTGTTTTTAGTGGCCCAAACAAAAAGAACTATGAGACTATACTTGATTCTTCGCCGTCTGTGGGGATCGAACCCACGGCCACGGGATTAAAAGTCACGCGCTCTACCACTGAGCTAAGACGGCTACGTCCATATCTTTTGTTTTAATTGATATATTGTCATCAAAGTACATGTATGACATGGATATTTTTATTGCACCCACCTCGACTTGTTTATTTGTATATGAGATAGGTCATCTTGAACCTAACCTGTTCACTGCTCTACAATTTCATGAGTGACTACTAGGGATTCATGTGATAAGAACTGCTTTTCTTACTTCTAAGTAACCGGTCTAACCAATACAAAAACAGCTCTACATTCAAGTAGGCCTATATAGCTAAGAGTTTAGCCGCTGAACATCTTTAAATCTTAAGAAACCTTGTATTCTTGAAACAGTTATTGGTATGAGAGTTCTTTACTTGGTGGTTACATCACCTGATGTCCAGACTATAGTGACCAGAGCAGGAAATGAGACACTGTGGTTTTGGAATGTCTCCCCTTCAGTGAAAATGCAGGTTTGTATTCTTTCTTCCAGTTTTGAGATTCCTTTAGACTAGAATCAGATAGATGACCCAGTCTTTCTGTTTGCATACACCAGTCAAGGACACAGGCCTCTGGTCATTAGGGAGGACTCAGATCAGATAACAGCCATATCACCTTTAAATTGTTTTACACTTTGTATGAGAGAGATACATATGACATACAGTAAATCTAATTTGGATTCTGGTAATTTTATCTTATTAGGATCCTTTATCTCAGATACATCTATAAAAAGAGTTACCAACTTGGATTTTCATTGTATATTAAACGCATTTAATCATCTAAAACCTGACAACTCAAATAAATTTCTCGAGATGATGATCTTGTAGCTTTTGCCCTCAACCAAGAATGCCTCGTTATAGATGAGCTTGCAAATCTAAAACCAAAAGAACCAGTGTGTACAATATGTTCCTTAAGTTGATGTCACTTATCAGTATGTTCCTTACACTCTTGTCGATGAGTTTTGCAACAGTACTGGCTGTCTGAAGAGAAGTTTTTTTTTTAACTGGCATTTTCATTATCTGAAGGGAAGTTTCTCGATGAAAGATTTTTTCAGTTTAATTTAAAATGTGTAGTATTACAACGTGACATAAAAAGGATATAACACTATATATACGTGAATACAGAAAAAAAAACGTGAAATTCCTGTCATTCTTAATATTATAACTTTTACTCACAAAAACCATGTTAATATTACGAAAGAAATACATTGTTGTTAATATTACCTTTTAAAATAAAAATGCTAGATTTTTATTTTTAAATATAAATTTTCATTTTAACGGAAAAGATATATATGTCAATTAAAAGCTTATTTTCTTAATGGATATTAATTATTTTGTTTTGAGGGAAAAAATAGAATTTATTTTTGGAAAAAAATCGTCTAAGATACATTTATTCACTGCATATCCCTTGTCACCATATAATACCTTGTACAATCCAATGACGGAGATACACATGTTAAACATGATAACACGTGTGATAAATCTCCTTTTTAATATATAAGATGACGTTAATAAAGCATCAATCACAAAAACATTACTAGATAACGAAAAAAACAAAAGAGAGAATCTATGGCGGAGGGTGAAGGTAGTAGCAGCATCTCTAGAGGCCGACCAAAGAGGCCTCACATCAGAGGAACAGAGATCATCAGTTACGAGAAAAGCGTGGTGCAACTTTCAAGAGAAGGGAGGAAGACGCATTTGGTTGTGGACCGAGCACGTAAAACTCCATTGAACACACGTGGTAGATCTTACTCTACTGTCTTTGACAACACTTCTCCTCAATACAAGTGGCTTCGCGATGGTTGGCTCGTCGAGGAGCGTCGCATAATGCTTACCGGTCGACTTTACCGGGTAAATGATCTTTTCTTTAGATCTATATCTTTGTGATGAGAGAATCAACATCTTTGATGAAGTGTAGTGTGGTGTATTGTATGAACTCCTTTCGTTACATTAAGATAGATTTTTTATTAAAAAAATATTAATTTCACAAAGATAGATTTTTGTGTTTTTATAAAAATATTGTATTTTTAAAAAAGTAATTAATTTTATTGAGTTATTATTGATCAAAAATTATTAAAAATTGAAAAAATTACAGAATCGATAATTTTTTTAAAGTGATTTGATGCGTTTTTTAATATGTGTGAAAACCTCAAAAAAATTATTATATATATAAAACAATTGGGATATGATCTTTTTAAGTGGATCAAAGCTATGGGTTGATTTCTAGTATAACAAATCTTTCTTATTGCCATTTTGTAGATTCAAAGTTCTAATAAATAATACAATGTGTGTGTTTGTAGTACTATTATGATCCAATCGGGCAAGTATACGGTACGAGGTACGAAGTGGAGCAGATGTGCGCAGACATTGACAGGAATAAAAACAAAAAGAAGCGCGAGGTCATCATCATCGACTAGTAATGGCCTTTTCATTTAAGCTTATTGAAAACAAAATAAAATGTTCAATTTCAAAGTACCCTGGACAAAAATGGAATGCCATGTGTTTTTTATAAAGACTAATCAAGTATCCTTTGTTGTGTACTCTATGTAACAATATATATATTTTACAAGAATAAATTTCATTCTAGTTACTTTTAAATCCTTGATAAAGTTGACAAATGATTTACAAAAGAAAAAAAAAAGTTGGCAAATTATTTAGAAAACCAAATTGAGATTTTTTTTTTGTTCACCAAATCTTCATTACTATTTTATTACAAAGCAGTAGCAACGTTAGACAAACAACTATGTGCGAGCCAAACTGAGATTAGCACCAAATATTTAGTGTAAATCTTATTTTCTTATATGTTAAAGTCGAATTTAACATAACCTTCTAACTTAAAATCAATTGGTGAATTGATTCTAACACCTTGTATATTATTTAAGTTTCTCTTAAATTTGATATAAAAACTTAACCTAGTATTCTTTTATGGTTCTTATCGGTCAGAAATCTCAAAATTTAGGATATAATTAAACCGGTCGAGAGGATTAATTACGACAATTATATCAGGTTGTGAGGGTTAATAATAATCAAGGGTCTAGGGTGTTTAGAATATGGGTACTGGTGTCATGTTAAATTTAATTTATTATGGACTTCAAAAGTGTATTGATCCGATGTGAAATATTTTATCCGAATATTTTGTGATAAATATATATATATATATATATATAATGTAATTACTGATATCATATAATCTATACTATTATTTGTGAAGTTATTTTTTTGGATATAGATTCTTACATTAAAAGTTAGAGTGATCTAAAATCGTTATTACCATTAATGAATATAATTTATTATATAATTTACAACATATTTTATATTAAATTTTTAGATTTATTTATTAGATTGGATAATTGATATAAAACTAAAATTTAAAATACATTAGATAACTCTTTGTGTTGTTATCCGAAAGTTATAATTTTAATTATAAAAAGTTAAAATGAGTGTTTTTCAAAAAATAGTAATACAATAATAAACATATATATATATATATGATAAAATTATCATATGTAAATAATTATCATATAGATGCAAAACACCTAGGATCATGTACCTGATGATATTTCTTTTTGAGACGGATTTGTTTGTTAGAATTGAGAAAATCCAAATGTAGATGATGCCTAAATATATGAAAAGTTGCCCGATTATTTTGATTGCCAAATTTAGAATAGTAAGATGATACTTTGGGTGGCAAATCTGGTTTGTTTTCTTCGTTTTAATGTTAAGATTCTACCAAAATAAACTATTACAAGCTAATCCATCAATTCCTCAAGGAAAATTTACAGAGTGGAACCTTGTGACAGTTGCCAGCTTTGACAGAAGTCACAAAACAACCAAATGAAAACAGAGCATTGACTGTGAACAATTGAAGAACTTGTCTAAAAGTACATTTTTATATACAAAAAAAAAAGAATGTCTTCATGGACCTACCAACAATACTTAACCTAGTATTCTTTTATGGTTCTTATCGGTCAGAAATCTCAAAATTTAGGATATAATTAAACCGGTCGAAAGGGTTAATTACGACAATTATATCCGGTCGTGAGGGTTAATAATAATTAAAGGTTTAAGGTGTTTAGAATATGGGTATTGATGTCAAGTTAAATTTAATTTATTATATGCTCCAAACTAAAACTAATTGATTATAAGTGTAGTGTCCCGATGTGAAATATTTTATTCTAATATTTTGTGATATATATATCTGAAGGATCCAATATGTAATTACTGATATCATATAATCTATAATAATATTTTCGAAGTTATTTTTGGATATAGATTCTCACATTAAAAGTTAGAGTGATCTAAAATCGTTATTGCCATTAATGAATATAATTTATTATATAATTTACAACAGATTTTATATTAAATTTTTAGATTTATTTATTAGATTAGATAATTGATATAAAACTAGAATTTAAATGAACCAAAAAATAAAAATTTAAAATACATAAGATAACTCTTTGCGTTGTTATCCGAAAGTTATAATTTTAATTATAAAAATTTAAAATGAGTGTTTTAAAAAAATAGTAATACAATAATAAACACACACACACACACACATATATATATATATATATTGATAAAATTATCATATGTAAATAATTTAATGCTGAATTTTTAAATTAATAATGCATGTAATAAATATTTTTCATATACATGCAAAACACCTAGGATCATGTACCTGATGATATTTCTTTTTGTAACATAAAGTTTGAGACGGATTTGTTTGTTAGAATTGAGAAAATGCAAATGTAGAGGATGCCTAATATATAAAAAGTTTCCCGATTATTTTGATTGCCAAATTTAGAATAGCACGATGATACTTTGGGTGGCAAATCTCGTTTGTTTTTTACGTTTTAATGTTAAGATTCTACCAAAAATAAACGATTACAAGCTAATCCATCAATTCCTTTACAGACTGGAACCTTGTGATAGTTGCCAGCTTTGACAAAAGTCTCAAAACAACCAAATGAAAACAGAGCACTGAATGTGAATAAATTGAAGAACTTGTCTAAAAGTACATTTATATATACAAAAAAAAATGTTTCATGGACCTACCAACAATACCATTTACAGAATCAAATCAATTAGAAACTAAGTTGAACAGATGTAACATAAAAGTAACCAAAGTACATCTTTGTGTTCTGCCAGCTATGATTAAAAATCTCAAAGTTGGAAAAGATGAAAAATAAAAAAAGTAAGCTGCTGTTGTTATGCCTTTTGTACAGTTGCCCACATTGCTTCCTTAAGTCTTCAAGTGAAAAGTTACTGTAATTACCCTTCTCAATCTTTACATAGACGAACCCACCATTGTTGCAGCTGCTTGAAGTTTCCCGTTCTGTTTCAGTTGGTTCTGTGACCAACACCTATGTGCTGCCAAGACTCTGTCTAGCAGTTCTTGAGGCACTGGTTCTCCTCTTCGTTGCTGCGGTGAAATACTTGCCGTGTGAACCAGAGTTTTCCACTTGTCCTGCAACAATCACAAACACAAAGTTAGTGGAACCATTAAGCTAATAAGATTCAGTGTATTTGACCAGTTACTGCTATGTGTGTTTACCTTCAGGTCCACGTAGGTTCGATGACTTGCATTCTCAAAAGAACGCAATTTCACATCCCTCCATCTGTGGGGTAAGTGTATATCGATCATTAGTTGACCCACAACAAAGTTAATCGTATTAACCATTATCAACTGAACCAGACTGCTTACCTTCCAGTACCAAGTTCCTCTACTGCATGTACTAGAGCTTCTACCTCTGTAACAGAGAATGGTCTCCTGGTTCTGCGCTGTGAAAGCTCTGTACGCTTAGGTTTCTCGTTAAGTGGGACAATTGCAAGAGACGCAGCTTCCAAGGCTGAAACTGGAACCAGCGCTCTTGAATCTGATGAAGGTTGTAGTTGTTGTTCATCAGCTGATATGTCACTCTGATATGGATCTAATTCCTGGTTATTCTCCCCACAATTTCCATAGTTAATCACGTGATCTGCATCTTGGAGATGGAAAGGGATTCTTGAATCTTCAGACCTGGCAACATCAAATGAGTTTTCCTTAGGAATTTACTGTCTAGAATACACAGCAAACAAAAATAAAGATATATGAGAAAATTGGTTACTACCTTTCTGACAAATTTGTAGAATCAGTTGGCGTAGAGATGACAGGACTTTCAGAGCAAAGAGGTATAGGCAGTTTCTCTGAACCATGTTCCAAGGTGAAGCCAAGGTTGCCTAGATTTTCTCTGCATGAAAGACCAGTCTGTGACAGAGTGTTATTGTCATCTCTAACCTTCTTCCCTTGGACTAACACCCCTATACGTATTCCATCAACGAGTAAAGCAGTGACAGCCTCCATCACCGTCCTCTGTAACCAAAAGTATTCAGTATCACGACTAATGTTATGTTCATGTACACTGCAAAGCCAAAGCATCTAAAGAGAACAACAGGGAAAGACATTTAATCACACACCTTCAGTGAGCCTACTGTTGCTGTTTCTGGAACTTCAATAAAAAGCTCCGGAATCCTAAGGGATTTGATGCTGAACTTTACTGCAAACAAAGAAAGTAACATGAGAACCACATGTCTTGTCTCGATCAAAAGGTCAACTGATCAAATACCACGTCAGTCCTTCGAATGAAGACCCATTGCGGAAGAGAAAACACCATTTTCAGAATAAGAATTATCAAATCAAAACCATCCCAGCCAGATAATGAAGAATGTGGATATCCACTGAAACGTACCTGATCCTCTCTTCTCAGGTGAATTGGTAACACTTTCACTACTGAGTCCTCCATCAGAATTTACCACCAAGCCTTTGTAAGACAGTCTTCTCTTCCTATAAACGCTCTCATGCCTCCACGGGTTATAACTATGGCATACTTTTCTCTTGCGGTACAGAGCCTTTAAACAGTCATCTAGACAGATATCAGCAAGCAAAGTAAGAACAGAGAAGAAGCTACAAAGGAAGCATCAAAGAGAAACACAATAGAATATGATACCTGTTCTAGTATCTTCAAAACACTTCGACCTTGGGACTGCTCTCCCGTACTTTGACATCATGGACTTCCTCATTCTTCTATGACCAACCCGTGTTAAAGGCCTATATGACATACATTTGTCACTAAACCTATAGTACTTACAATATTTTTCGTCATCATCTCTGCAAACTAACTTAGAATGATTCCTATATCCTTCCAAAGAACCATTCGGGACACCATCCGTGCCTGGTGGCATTTTTACACCGCCATCCAGGTGGAGTGATTCAGGAAACTGCAAATGCAATTGACTTGGATCCCTCAGGCTGAAAGTATCAGCTATTAAGGCAACGGTGGCTTCTCCTTGTTCAAAGCCGGCATCTACATTAACAACACCTGTCTCCTCAGTGATGTCATCACAATCCTCTTTTTTGTTTCCACACCCTACAAGGGGCTTCAAACCAAGAGCTCTCTTACAATCAGAAACAGGTATCTGCTCCAAAACGCAAGCATTTTCCAAACACGTCTCGCTAGTAACTTCACTAGGGGACTTTGACGCAAGGATTCCTTGAAGAGAAAGCTCAGATGTACAAGGCTTAAGATCTTCAACACGTTCTTTCTTAATGTTTCCAACCAAATGAGTCTGAGTATCCCCTACAAACGCATTGGTAGAGGTTGAGGAACTTTCGCTTTCTTCTAGCAACTTTCCAGCTAGAGAAGCGAGCAAATCAATGGCAGTGATCTGAATGTCAACATCATCGTTCTTACTTGATGATACCTTCCTCTAGAAAACAGGAACCACACAAGTCATCAGATTGTGAATTTAAACGAATCCAAATGAAGTACACGAATGCATACCCTGTTTGAACGAGGAGCCTTGGGAATACTGGAGGAATCAAAAACACAATTAAACCTCCTCTTCACCACCATTATGCGAAAGAAAACAACAAGCTGCAAAGATTCAGCACAAATCTTTAACATCATGATCATCTCTACTATTAACAGATCAAATCACACTAACAACCTTTGGTTATATTTTTTTTTCTGGAACATGAATAACTATTTTACGTGTAAACAAACGAAAAAAACATGATCTTGCTGAAAAATGCAAACTTTCTAACGAGAAGACAAAAAATTATTCGAAAAATCGAGACTTCAAATAATTTACCAGCACAATTCACCAAACCCATATGAAAAAGATTCATTTTTGAAACAAACAAAGTAGAATCGTGATTAAACCTGACCTAATCCTCGAGCCAGTTAATTATAGATCACGCTAACTGAAAAAAATCTCCAAATCTGATTCAGAGCAATTGCTATACAATGGGAATGAATTTACAGAGAGTTTAAAGCTTTTAGGATGAAGATTTCGACATCATCTCTCTCTCTCTCTCTCTCTCTCTCTCTCTGTGTTCTAGAAAAGAATAAGGAAGAAGAAGACATAAAACCCTTTGAGAATAAACCACAGCCTTAAACCTCCCCAGTTTATTCTTTTTTTTTTGACCACACAACCGGATATGTCGGTTCTTGAGATATCATTTTACTGGCTGTAGCCGGTCGCTCTTCTCAGTTCCCCCACCCTTTTTGTTTTCCACTAACGACACGTGGAGCATCCTCTCACTCCACGATTCTTATTTTCGTCATAACAAAATAAGAAAAGAGTTAATAATAATTTGTCCAAATCTCTTAAATAGTTTTTTTAATAATTTCGGGATTGGATCAAATATTTTTATTCCTTTTTGAGAGAATATTTTTATTATGAGGATGTGATGACTCGTGGATCCCCACTTTTACTGTTCCTTGCACGTTTATTCATTATTGGTCCAAGTGTTTGCTTTTGCTGATGTGGAAATTCATCTCTAATTTCTTTTTTTTTTCAGTCATAAATTAATTGTCCGAGTGAGTGGGTTCTTAAAATTAAGTCGAATCTTTTATGCTTTGATTTGAAGTCTTCATTAATTAGGTCTGTGTATAGTAGTAATAAGTTCATTAGATATTTTGTAAAATTCTGATTTCTTTCCCGTTAATATATTCCATCAAAGCAACTAAATTGATTTATATAAGAAATTTCTTGTAAATTTATGATACAGAAATACTTTAAAATAACACTAAATAAATTTTTGATACAAAAAAATAGTTTTTAAGAAAAAAATAACTAATATAGGTTTTTATTAAAACGTGTAAATATATACTTATAATTTTTGGATTAATTAATTTAGAGTTAGAATTATAATTATGGAATAACGTTTTGGATGTGAGATTTTTTTTTAAACAAAAAAAAATATTTAAAATTTAAATTAAAAATGCTATTACGGTCAATTTTAAAATTATTTTAATGACAAAAACTTTTAAAGGATATTCACCAATTTTATTTTATTTCAAAACATTTTAGTGTTTTCTTTTTGTTGTCAAAGTACATCTTGGTGTTATCTACTAAGCATATTGTTTATTGGCCAAACAAGCATATTCATAGTGGTATAAACTGTTAAATCACAGGATATATCACTAAAATATTATTTTGTTGCGCATTGTTTTTATTATAATGTTTCATGAGATCCAACTACCCAACAAATCGAGGATATTCCATTTAATTTTTCCATTTAATTTGAAAGTCAATTGGCACAAGCTTATCCCGATATATAGTTAAATAGCAACTATTATAAACAAAATTTCACATGGTTTATCGTCACATTCACACCCCCTCCCGCATTTTCTTGATTTTTTTAATACGCCGCGATAATGTTGGATTTATATCCATGACGTTGTATATCAAATGAATCCATGTGTTTGTGTTTCTTGTACATTGCACTATATAATATATGCACACTCATATACATTGCCAACATAGCATTTCGATCGATTTCCACCGCGATAATATCATATACATAGTTTCTCTTCCAACTTATAATTTTATTAAGAAAAATACTCTACGATATCTATATTTTTTTTTTGAAAAAATTAGCTTCCAAAAAAATATTAAAAAGGTTTTATTAAATAATATAGATATTTATTTATATCCATAGAATTAACTAATTTAAACTTAAAATTTAGAATTATAGGGTACAGTTTTAGGAGTGAGTTTAAAGAATTAAAAAAAACAAAAAAATGTATACTAAATTTTTCAAAAAAGGTTTAAAAAGTTAGTTTGGTGATAATAACTTTAAAAATGATTATTTGAGATAATTGCTCTTTTATTAATACGGTTATAAAAAGTATTGTTGTTTGTTGTATTGTTAATTATTGTTGTCATATATCTTATGTCAAAATAAAATCAAATTATGTATAACAATTATCAGTTATATATGCTAGCTCCTTATTTATACGTATGCAGTATATATTTATATATACACCGGTTGCTAAATTACCAAATAATTAGTCACTAAATGTTAGTTGTAGTGTGGTTAGTGCAGTTGAGCCATGCTTAAAATATGGTGTAATCATTTTTTAGTGACATAATTAATTTATCACTCACTTATGGAAGAAAAAGGAATCGAAGAGGAGTAGATCTGATCTTTACCCGTTGGCGAGTTCGTCTGGATTAACAGCTTTGGTTCTTTTATTTCTCTCTGTCACCAAGTTGAAGTAAAGCAATCACGGATCATCACATGGCTTCTCATATTCTTGGCAACATTTGGAATTGTTATAATAATCCTTTAAACCAAATTATCTCAATATCTTATGTTCTACCCTAACGTCTACATCTATTATATGATAATATGAATAATCGTTCTACTTCACAGGACCACTGAACATAGCTCCATATGCTTTAAGGCGAAAAATATGTACTCATTAATATTAAGAAGTTAAAATTATATTAAAACTAGCTGATATTTTCCAATATATTTCATGAATAAACTGATTTTATCTTTGAATCTTCATCTTGTGTGTTATGGAATTGGAAATCAGATTTACCGATGTGTTCGATTTCATACATATATATACTCCATATATTAAAGGTGAAGTCACGGGGGACAAATATTAATTAGATAATGACCATGAATAAATGATGAGGTGCTGTCCTCATTTGAATTTAAAGTTTTTTTCGTCAAATATAAAACGTTGAAATATAAATATGAGTGTTTGTAGGTTTGTTCCTTAATGGACATGATCTCTAATGGACATGGTCACTCTTTGTCCACAAAGATTAAATGGACAAACGGATATGGGCTAATGAACATGGGCTCACCCATCTGACAGCTCTAAGTTAATCCTAAGATTGTAAGATATTATAAAATAGTTCATTTAGTGCACGTTAACATGTTGATTACAATAATATTTTATACTTACGTTGTAAACAACTTCTTTCAATTTATTAGGGCTTCGCTTAAAATCCATAATCCGAATCGAATCCAAGACAACAAACCTGATCTATACTTAGTCTGAAATGTAAAAGATATATAAATGGGTTTTGTAAAGTGTTATAAAATATACATAAATCTAAAATGTTATTAATCAAATCCGAATGAATAACATGAAAAATCTAAAAAAAACCAAAAAATCAAAAAATATATTTAAAGAAACCGACATGAATGTCCAGATTAATATACAACATAAATATATAAAAATAAATATATACTTCAAATATTGAATTTCATATTTATTTTGATACGATCTCTGATAACTAGTATTTAAAGTCTAAATAAGTACCTCAAATACTAAGTTATATATAAATAAGTGTATATTTTTATGTTTTGATTTTAAATTTTAAATTTAATTTTGGGTATATACGAACCGATCCGATATAATCCGAATGATATATAACTATTTTATAGTTTCTAGGATGTGATACAAAACTGATCTGAAATTGATTTGTTATATCCAATTCCGACATAAATTTACTAGAATTGAACTTAAGAGTTAGACACGTATTTTCTGGAAACTCGATTCGAACTCCAACAGGTACTAGAACCCTCAGATCTAACTACTATGGTCTAGTAAACAATAAAATAAAGTGTTCATTAAATGGGAGGAGGAGGATGCGTGAGCGAGGGAGATACCCGTAGTAAGTTGTTCACCTGTTCAAGTAACCTTTTGAATAAAGTGGAGAACGTTGCGTGAAAAACAATTTATCACCGTCAACTGTAGCTAAAATATTATTTTTTTAAAAAAATGATAATTTAAACGAAAGAACTTTTTAGTGCTAAGATTATTTTCAATAAACCATTATTTTTTTCTCTATAATAAAGTAACTCTATTTTTAGATTATTCTAAAAATAATAGAATCACTCTATTTTTAGAGTTAAAAAACAATATATCTCTGTATTTTGCACTATTATAGAATAATATAATGCAAACTATTTGAGCAAATCACATTATAATAGTGTTTCATTGGAGATGCCCTAAAAAGAGAAAAGCAAAGAATCTAGTGACTACAGATTCATATATATATATATGAATCTTCCATGAAATTTCTGAATAAAAATGATATTGAACGGTAAAGCAGCCAGGAAAAAAAAATGTCAGATGAATTAGCGAGGAAAAGTCGGTCACTGAAAAACGGGGTTGGATTATTAAAAACTTCATTACAAGCAGGATTAGAGTGGTCTTAGTACTAGTAACTATGCTTTTAGCTAAGTGAGCTAACTTTCCGAGTTAGCAACGAGTCCTTTTGTTTGGGCCTACGATATGGGTTTGGGTTGTTCTAACTTTTTTAAAACAAGAAAGAATGATGAAACGGTGAGTGAGAGAGAGTGTTGTGTTTGTCTATCTTCTTCTTCTTCGAGAGAGTTTACACTTGTAATTTTCCAATCCTTTTTAGAAAAATAAATAAACCCTCAAAAACAAAGACAGACGTTGTTGTCGCGAAGTTAGCCAAGCCAAGCCAAGCCAGCAAGCAACCGAACTCTCTCTACCTTCTTTCTTATACACATCTGTCACAGATACGGTTTCATGAAGCGAAGTTGAAAGGTACACAAGCTGCTTCAACTCTGTCTTTCTCTTCTAAGTTAGATGTTGAATCGGAGATGGTGTTTACCGTTGTTTGGTTTCAAGAGGAAGATTGCTCGAACCCTGATTTGCTATATACTCTTATTTAGATTTGATAATAGGATGATTCATACAAAATTACCGGTAGGGTGGGTACGGATTGAATAGTACAGTAATTTTTAATATTTGTGATTTGATTCGTATTTTAAAGATATTTAAATTTTCGATTTGATTTGCTTCAGAAAGAATTATAGATATCCGGTTTCCCAGATATGCTGAAATTTTTTAAATATTGCGAATATTTATGAATATTTACAGATATCTCGTACATAAGTCTTTGTCTGTGGCTGTCTCAGCTTTTGAATTTTTCTCTGAAACCTAAACAGAAACTTGATTATCCAGTGTTTATTACAGGACTATTTTTGTAATGGAGATAATCTCACAGAACTTCCTGCCTCACTGCTCTGTGGTCACTCGGACTAGTAAACCAGACAAGAACAGATTGGTCTCAAATCGATCAAACATCTTATTACCTGGTGGGGGAATCAGAAAGTCCAGACTTGTGGTTCGAAATGGAACTTCAGATGGCTATGTAGTTGGTGAGAATGATGACTTAGGTAGTATAGCTACCAGAAGAGGAGAATCAAGATCAAAGGTTTTGATTCCTGGTTTGCCTGACGAGGCTGCTGCTCAAATCACCAATGCTCACTGCGAGTGGAAGCCTAACCTCACGGTACATTATGACAAGTCTGGTTGTGGAAACGTGGAGGCTCCTGCAGTGTTGTTTCTTCCTGGCTTTGGTGTTGGTTCGTTTCACTACGAGAAGCAGCTTACGGATTTGGGAAGGGATTATCGAGTATGGGCTATTGATTTTGTTGGCCAGGGTTTGTCTCTCCCCACTCAAGATCCTACTACTACCATATCTAAAGAACCAAGTGGCTTGCAAAATAGTGAGCCATTTTGGGGGTTTGGTGATGAAGCTGAACCATGGGCTGATCAACTTGTTTACTCGCTGGATCTCTGGAGAGATCAAGTTCAGTATATTGTAGAAGAGGTAAACCATGTCTGTCAAAATTCTACTTTGATATTCACTTTTTGTTTTTTCTTTTAGCTCTTGGTTAACCGTTGCTCGTAAGTCTCGAAAACTATAGTAGAAGAGGATTGGTTTGGGCATAGAAGAGTAAAGAGTGCTCTAGAATTCTTCCCTGTTGTTTGGTTCTGTTTGTGTTCTTCTCTGAGCTTAGCACAAACCTACCTGGAGTAAGTAGCCTAGTTTGTAAGAGTATGTGGTATGTGTTGTACAGGTTATTGGTGAGCCAGTTTACATAGCAGGGAACTCACTTGGTGGGTATGCAGCTCTCTACTTTGCAGCAACTCATCCTCATTTGGTGAAAGGTGTTACGTTGCTTAATGCAACACCTTTCTGGGGTTTCTTCCCTAATCCAGTAAGATCTCCAGTCCTAGCACGTCTCTTTCCATGGTCAGGAACATTCCCTCTGCCGCCAAGAGTGAAAAAACTCACAGAGTTGGTGTAAGTAACACATCTCCACACCTGCAAAGTATTATTTTCTAGCTCAATCAGAGTAATATCTTCTATGTTGTTGGAATCACAGGTGGCAAAAGATAAGTGATCCTGAAAGCATAGCTGAGATACTTAAACAGGTCTACAAAGACCATTCCACCGATGTGGATAAAGTATTCTCACGTATTGTGGAGATCACACAGCACCCGGCTGCTGCAGCATCGTTTGCTTCAATCATGCTTGCTCCTGGTGGACAGCTATCTTTCTCCGAAGCTTTGTCCAGGTATAAGACAGTATGGTTCTCTTGTTCTATATGTTTCCCCCTCTCTTTGTTTGGTCTTATTCGGCTTATTGAGGAATGCTATTTTCATGGTCTTTGTTTAGGTGTAAGAAACACAGTGTTCCTATATGTCTCATGTATGGAAAAGAAGATCCATGGGTGGGACCTATATGGGGAAAGAAGATAAAGAAAGAAATCCCCAACGCTCCTTACTACGAGATCAGCCCAGCGGGTCACTGTCCTCACGATGAAGTCCCTGAGGTATATACAAATGAGCAGTTCAATAAGTTTCCTCAATTCTAAATAATGGACCCTTTTGTGATATGAAAACGAGTAGGTGGTGAACTATCTGATGCGAGGGTGGATCAAGCACCTTGAGTCTGGTGGGTTTGAAGCACTCCCTCTTTTAGACAATGGTGAAGAAGATTGGGAACAGTCCAGCATTGCTCGGGAAATCGAGTTTCTGAGAGGAGAAGGTTGGAAGAAGTCAGTGAAACTGTTGTTGTACGGGTCAAAGTATACGTTCTGGCGTGGAGTTGGAGAAGCCTTCAGAGCCAGTTTAGTAAAGGCTTTTCGAGGGAAGTCTGCATAGAAAGTAGTAGTAAGCAACAGTAGTCGTTGTGTAATGTATGATGTATTCAATGCTATAATGTTCGTCTGATAGAATCAAGTTTCTACATGTTCAAAAAGAAAACTTCGTATATATGTGTGTTAGATGATCATCCTGCTATTATCTCATATGCTCTGTGTACGCTAAGATCATACATTGGTAAAGTAATACAAGAAGTTACCACCAAATGCAAACAAAGTTAACATTTTGAAAGCTTAGACAAGTGTATAATACTCAATCTGTTTCATAATAACGGTTACTTTTATGTTTTTAATTTTGTTTCAAAAAGTGTTATTATATTATCCCAATATAATTTTGTACATTAAATCTAGTTTCTACTCTTTTAAATAATCAATAGATTTTTATTTAAATTATTTTCCATTTAATTAATTATACATTAAACATGAATATCTCAGTTTATTATACACATTTTTAATCTCTGTAAAAAATGTTAAAGTGACACTTATAAAGGAAACAAATGGAATATATATCAGAATATCGAACTCTAATTATTACAAAAAAAAATGGAAAAAACATAAAACAAATGTTGTTTATTAGATCTAAAGTTGATAATACCGTATTAATCGGCTTGGCTTACGAAGAGTTAGACATGGACTATAAAAAGCTCAACAATTGTTAAGATGGAGCCTTCCGTGGAAAGGAAAACTAGAAGATGTATGTCAAGTTGGAGACAAAGTTCCCCTTCCCATCGTTAAGATCATACATTGGTAAAGCAATACAAGAAGTTACCACCACAACCTCTATAAATCCCACTCTATCATATGGATTATAAGGCATGGACATTCGGGTATGGATCAGATATTTTGTGTTTTCAGTTTCATCTTTCTAAATTTTATAAGTACCTCATTTAGCTAATAACATTATGTTTTCAATTCTAATTTGTAATGTATTTTAGATACTGTAAAGTAACCATATATTAATTAGATTAAAAAAAAAATAGAATTTTTTCAGTTCTGTTCAAATTATATTAAAGTAAGTTACATAATTACACACAATAATATAATATTTAAACTGAATAAAAATGTATTCAACACATATCAAATTCAAAAATAGCAACATTCGAAAGTTTATAACACTGAAATACTTAATAGTAATGATAATCCAAAATTCCAAAAATCGTAAGATGTAACACGTGTGGTATGTATATTGTATACATAACTATAAATCATATATGTTCAGTTTAGTTTGGGTTATGTTTCGGTTATTATGTTAAACCAAATCAAACCCGATGTTTGAATTATCACAAAATAAAACCCGATCAGGTTATTTGATGGATCCCCAACCGGTGCGATATCTTTATTTCGGGTCGAGTTTGGATTTGGGTCTGAGTTTCGGTCTACATCAGGCCCAACTGGAGTTAAACGACTTTTACTTAATTACTAAAACACCTCCTAGAATATCAGCTAAAACTTCAACAAGGACCCTATATTTATCTATTATTACAATTCGTCACTAGATTAAATCCCGAAGCCACTAAACCAAAACCCTAAGCCCCCTTTCGAGAATTGAATCGGCAGCAGCCATGGTGTGCATCAGGCGAGCGACGGTGGACGATCTGCTTGCGATGCAAGCCTGCAACCTCATGTGCCTGCCTGAGAACTACCAGATGAAGTACTACCTCTACCACATCCTCTCTTGGCCTCAGCTTCTCTACGTCGCCGAGGACTACAACGGTCGCATCGTTGGCTATGTCCTCGCCAAGATGGAAGAGGAGAGCAACGAGTGCCACGGCCACATCACTTCCCTCGCTGTCCTTCGCACTCATCGTAAGCTCGGCCTCGCCACTAAGCTCATGACCGCCGCTCAAGCTGCCATGGAACAGGTTGGTTGGTTGCTCAAAGTCTTTACCTTTCTTGTTCTTGAATCTTGAATTTGAGTTTTAGCTCCTTAGATTGATTGCATTAAGGGTTCTTCGGTTGTGTTATGGAGACAAGGAATATCTGATTACATTTGGAACAGACCAAGCTTGATAGTTGTTCTGTCTCTACAAATTGGACTGTTTAAATCAATCTTAGGGTTTTGTTGGTAGGTTTATGGGGCAGAGTATGTTTCATTGCATGTGAGGAGAAGTAACAGAGCAGCGTTCAATCTCTACACGGAGACATTAGGCTACCAGATTAATGATGTTGAAGCTAAGTATTACGCGGATGGAGAGGATGCATATGATATGAGAAAGAATCTCAAGGGTAAGCAGAACCATCACCATGGCGGCCACAGTCATCATCATCACCATGGTGGTGGATGTTGTTCAGGTGATGCAAAAGCTGTTGAAACAACTCAAGCTGAAGATGCTAAAGCAACAAGTTCCAAGTGAGACTCAAAAGCTGGATGGCCAAAACAGGTGACCGTGTGAGTATATTGGGGTGTGTTAGCTTGCTAGCTAGCTCTAATACTGCTCATTGTTTTCCATTCATATGATTTTGTTGAGTGTCAAATACATTTGGAACCAATCTTGTGTTTTTCTCCATTGTCTTTTTTTTGCTGTACTTGATATCTAGCCAATCTTTTTTTATGTATCAATGTTTCAGAAGTTTCTGTGTTTTCCTTAAGGCTTTACAACTTTAGATGGAAATCCTCTATTTGCAAGATAGGAGATCTCTATGGCAATATAATACATTTTTGTTTACAAAAGAATCTTGACATCTACAGTTTCCTTTTCAACTCAAGAACCCTGTAAAGTTCTTTTGTTCTTCATATTTGAATATCTTGAAGCACTAGTCTGTTGTGCTGTGTCAAAGCTTTCCTGCAACCATCTGATCTGAGAGTTAAGACCCGCATCACGGAGAGCATTCAATGCTGAGGAATAGAGCCTGGCATCAAGCCTAGTTCTTTCGATTTTCATGTCCTGCAACAGCCTGATTAGCTCATCAATCCTGCTGATTTTGGAGAATACACCAACCATGATTCCTGCCATGGCCCTATCGATCTTTCCTCTGTTCATCCTAAACTCCTGGTAAAGCTCCACACATGTCTCAAACTCTTTTGCTCTATTGTATGCACTGATCATGCTTGTGTAGCTCACCTTATCCGGCAACACCTTCATCCTTTTCATTTCTTTCCATATCTTTTCGACCCGCCTCAAGTCCATAGCTCTTCCATGCATATCAATCAAGGAGTTGTAAATCCAAATGTTGGGTCTACATCCTCTTTGTTTCATCTTAGCCATGAGTTTCACTGCGTCGCTTAGCCTCCTTGTCTTCCCGTACATATCCATTATGTTTGAGTATGCAACAACGCATTTGTCAAATCCTTTCTTCACCATCTCTTCAAACAGCATCTCAGCCTTGTTGTACTCCTCTAGCCGACAGTATGCATTGATTGTTATTGCGTAAGTCACTTGTCCAGCCTCGCATTCTTGCTTCATAAGCCACTCATAGGCCTTGACTGCTTCCGCATAGCCTCTTTGCTTACAGAATCCGTTCACAATGGCGCAGAAAATGCAGTCAGTGACCTTCAAGTCGCTCTTCCTCATCGCGGCCACAACCTCTAAAGTCCTCTCCATGTTCCCTTCTCTGACGTACATCAATACAACCTTCAAACACATCTCCGGATCCTTCAACATCTTCTTCTCTCCTGCTTCTTTGAACAGCTTCTCGACCACCACAACCTCACGCGCTTCCGCCAAGGCACGGATCAGCGTAGAGTACAATGCACTACTTTGAGGAATGCCTTTATCTTTCATCTCCTCCAAAAACTCCAGAGCTTCGAGAGCACGTCCTGATTTTGCAAGGGACGAGCATAAGACCGTGTAGATAGAGCCTGATTCCTTGGCCAAGAAACTCAGCGTCTTGCTGTTAAACTCTTGAAACAACTCGACCACCTTTTGACTGTCACCAATCCTCTCATGAGCCTCCATTATCCTGCAATAACAGCCAGGGCTTGGCTCAACTCCAACAGATTGTTTAATCCTATCAAACACTTGGATCGTGCTACTATACATCTGGAGTTTGTTAAAGCCTTTCATCGCTGAATCAGATGAAGACACGGCCAGTGACTTGTCTGTTCTAAACACGTTAAGCAAGCAATGCGTAATCCTGAACCTTCCCTGTCTGATGCAACTTCTGATAAGTTGGGAACACGTATGAGCATCAGGCAACGCTTTATATTCCCTGAGATCCTCACAAAGCGAGACAAGCAAGTCCCAGTTCTTGGAACTCACCAAGTAGTTGATCAGATGCTTGGTCGTCCTCAACTCGGAGTTCTCCTTCGCTTTCTCGTAGAACTCAGAAGAAACTTTATGGGTTACTGGGTCTCGGAGAAACCTGGATAAAACCCGGTTAAGAACATCCGGAGCAGGTTCGAAAAGTAGCCACTTGTCTTGTTTCGGACCAGGTGACTTCTTTTCATCTTCTTCAAGAACCAAAGAGCATCGAGACGAGCAGACGTGAGAAGTGTGATGCTTTTGGGAAAGGAAGGGAACAGGTTTCGTTGGAGAGGTGAAGCTGTGGTGGTTTGCATGGTGGTTCACGGTGGCTACCCACGACCTGCTCAAGATGACCATCTGTTTGTGTGTGGGAGGGAGAGGGAGAGAGAGATCTCTCCTTGTCTTTTTTTGCTTTCACTTGTGGATTTAATTTTTTTTTTAGTTCAACGCCACGAAAAAAGTTAGACCACACGTTTTAGTTTTTAAGTTTTTGTATTTGGGTTCGTGTGTGAATGGTATGACGTTGCATCGTCATTTCGGGGTTGAGTTAAATTGACGAATCACGTGGCGGATTCTAGATTTCATGTTATGATAAGGTTGGACTTTCTCTGTGGAGACTCGTGGTTGTCAGAGGGTTTAGGATTCATATAACTGGCCTTTTATGGGCCTCTACTAACAACTTAGTTAACTCGTAAAAGCCCATATAAGGGCCACTATAAGCCTATATTTGCTGTTGCTCACCTCTTTTTCTCTGAATTAGAGCATCATTATCGCGAGTTTTTATCGCGAGTTTTTAGGAGAGGTTCTTGCACTATTCGCAGGCCCCACTGACATATGGAGCCCATAAACAGTGTAAGAACCGTTTCTAAAAATTGCTAAATAAAAACCGGTTTTAGAGAGTTTTTTACATTGTTTGCGAGCCCCACTGACACGTGGCGGCCCGCGATTGATTTGTTTTTTATTTTTATTTTAATCAGCAAAAAAATAAAATAAATTAAGAACCTCATTAGGGGTTCTAGGGATAATGATACTTTTATTCTCTGGCCTCCTTACCATCCAAATGGATCCAGACTAGCCATTGTGTTAACAGTCTATATTTTTCAGTTCATGTGTCTGTTTCTTGTCTTTGACGATTCCAAAATTTTAATTCTTCAGTGACCAGGACTCGAATCCAAATAAATTTACCGTATTGAATTTTATCTTTAAATTAATTACCACTGGACTACAGACGCCTGTCCTCGTTGTTCAAGTCACTCAAAATAATGCAGTTTGGCTAATTTTAAGAAAATGTCAAACACTGTAAAACGATGGGAAGTTTTGATAAAGGGCAAATCTCTCAAATAGCCCTTTTTGAAGTTTTTGTCACAAAAATAGCACTTGAAAGAAAAAATGACCAAAATAGACCTTTTTTATTTTGAAATTTTTTATATTTTTAATTTTTTTTAATTTTTAAATCTCAACTCCAAAACCCCCACCCCATAACTCTAAACCCTAAGTTTAGATTAGTTAACCCAAATGTATAAATATATATTTACATCCTTTAATAAAGTCTATTTTGGTCATTTTTCTCTTTGGGTGCTATTTTTGGGACAAAAACTTTTTTAGGTCTATTTTGGTCTTTATCTCTTTGATAAATTCCAAAATATATTTCATTTGTTTATTGGTTAAATATGAGTGAAAGATATGGTTACCTTCTTTAGTACAGTGTATACATTTTCGTGTACATAAGCTCTCACACATTAATGCACCTTATTAGTAGTGTTTTATTTAAGTTTTTATCTTTGCCAATAGATTATCAATACAATGAGCATGCGTATTAGGTGTAAAATATTCATATATACAGTGATCCTTATGGTTAGAGTTTAAAAAAAAAAAGTTAGATATGCCTACAATCATCTGTGAATCATTACATGGTGTAGTATATGAACATCGGTCGTTCCATAGAGAACTTAAAGCTGAGAACTTGCTTCTTAGCTGGCAAAATAACCCTGATCGAAATAATTTATTAAATGTTTACATCTATGGATCTACCAACCACATGCAGTTACAAAAATCAAGTACTTTCCATAATCGAGAAGGAATATTCCCTTTTACAAAAAATAAAATTAAAGAATAGAAAGTAATTGAGGGGTCCCAACAACAATCACAAAAGTAGAAAAAAAAAACATTTTGGCACATTAGTTGGATTGTGTCCATGTCATTGAGCTCTTCTTGTCTATCTATCCACTAATAGTGAGTCATTGACACTTCACTCTTACTGTAGAACTAAAGTTTTAAATACAATTTTTATTTTTTAAAAAAACTATTTATTTGATTTCTGAAAAAATTAACACCTAGCCATAAGGAAAACAAAGAAGAGATTAAGCAGCCAGAGCCATGGCCAGGCTAGGCTACAGCGCGGCGGACTCTAGGGGTAGTAGGGACAACAACACGGCCATTCTTGATCAAAGCTTGTCTATCTCTTATAGTTTTGTCGAAGAATCTGCTTTCTGAATTCTCAGCGTAGCATGCATAGTAGCAACTTACGCAGGCGTGAGGCAATGCCATTGAGATTCTCGTCTGTTTTTTAACACATCCAAAATTAACACAAGATTAGAATATTTACAGCTGAATAGAACATTTTAGAGAATTAAAAAACGTTACTTTACCATGAGGTATCCAATGAAAAAGGCAAGTAAGGAGATGGTGGCTGTGAAAGGTTTGTAAACTGTGTGTGTCCAAGCGGCGGCTACAATAACACAGACGCAGCCACTGCATATGCCTGTAAGGAAGCATATAGAGCTTGTTATGTCTGCATCTACTATCTCAACCATGTCTGCATCCTCAAACAGTTTCCATGTGTCTTGTGACGCCCTCACAAATCCTTTCCCATAAGCTGCTATCTATAACAAAAAAAAAAAATCACATCATAAATTAATTTAACGTTTAAATTATTATAAGCGCAAATCTCTCGAATAAACGTTTTGAAAGTTTTTGTCAAAAAAATAGACTTTAAACCATAAACTTTATTACTAAACTCTTTCTTATAATACCAGAGAACCTTTCTTGTGATTCAAAAAGCATGTGGTTGTGCAAGATAATGCAAGATTCTCACATCAGAAAACAAGACTCACTACTATACTAATACCAAGTTGATTTTTTAATACTATACTTTGTAAGAAGATGTTTTTATATAAAGAAATGCAACAAATATAGTTTAATTTTAAAAGAAGAGATCATGACAAATCACTAGTGTGTAAACCTGCTCCATTAAAAATGATTCCACTACAAGAAAAATGAGAGTGACATGGTTTAAGACTAAATACCTGCACAAAGGCCCAGCTATTGCCATGCTCAAATATGAATGTCATGAGATTAAGACAACAATTAGCGCAGCAAAACATGAACTCATCTTCACCCTTAAGCAAATTCAACCCTCTTGCCACTATTCTAAGAGCTTCAATCGTTGGAACAAACAAAGATCCCAAACACGCACTCCCTAGGTTGCGAGACAAGGCTCTTTGGAAGCTAAAACGTGTACTAGACTGCATACCCCTAAGATAGAACAGTGCAATGACCCTACTCACAGTTAGATTCACAACATTCCTCATCACTTCCGTCGTCCAAGCCAAGCTTAACACCAAAGCAATAATCACCAACGGTGGAAAATAGAAGTTCAATGCACCAATGACACCAAAGATCCATAGTGACATCCATAAGAAACCAGCTGCTAACATGTAGTAAGTTGGTAAGTTAAGATCAGAGAACTTGGAAACAGGCTCTAAAGACTTGACTAGTATCTTGGAACAGAACTTGATCCTGCGAGTGACCCAGCAAGCATATAAACCATTACCAATGGAGAATGCAATGAGACAAACTCCAACAGCATCTGTTGCTGGCATCTGGAAACACAGTAAGAGTATCCCTGAGGACAAAGACATCAAGAAGGTACTCCAGAGTATAAAGTGGATCATGAAGTCAGGCCATAGACGAAAGGCCATTTGCCAGGAGAATGCGAGTATGATGCTCAAGAACGATGCAGCTTCGACTTGTGGAAGTAGAAACTTGAGGATCCTTTGCTCTTTTCTTTTGACGCTACCGTTTGATCCTATTAGACCTTGGACGCCTCTGAAGACAAGGAAGCCAACAAAGGCAATAGCCACAACCTTGTGAAGTATGAAGAGGAGGAGAAAGAACTTGTTTGTGTACTTTGTTGAGTTCAATGTTGCCAAAGTTTGCTGCAAGTAAATAAACTTAACTTACCAAACTAGTTCCAAACAAGACTCCGTTTAGAGAGATTAGTCTGGACTCTTCCATAAAGCCGAAAATTAAATAGAGAGAATGGATGTTACTTGAGGGGTTGGTGTGAAGAGGGAACGAGATTGTTGTTGAGGCGGTGGTGTTGATGGAGAAGGAGACGGTGGAGGCTGAGGCTCTTCCGGCGGCTGCATCGGCGGAGGAACTCTTGAGGAAGGAGGAGTGGTGAATCTAGAGCCGCCGCCATTGTTGACAATGATCCTAAGAGGGTTTGTTGGGTTCAGTCTGTTCAAACTCGCTAAAAACCTGTGATGTTCTTTATCCTTTGATTCTTCTTCTTCCTCCTCCTCCACAGCTTTGACTCCTCTCTGCTTCTTCTCTGTTTCTTCTCTCTCTTCAACCTCCTTTAATACAAAAGAACCTGAGCGTTAACATTCAGTGAAACTGAAAATAAAAAAAACAGAGTAAACTTGTAGGAAATGAGAAATCACTCACATGCTCTGTGGCACCCATTGACAACTTTTCCGGTGACGTCACTTCCCGTTCCCGGCGACGACGGTCACGGTCGTCTCTCTTGTTAAAGAAAGAATGTTTTGCAAAAGTTTTCTTCTATTGATTACGTTATTTGTGTGTAAAAGATGTTACTGTTTTCTTCTTTACTCTCTCCTTTTCACCAACTTTTTCATTGTTTCCGATTTGTTTTTGTGTATTTAATCAGGTGAGTTACGTTTCCTTATTATTATTATTATGACATGTTGCAGATTTTCGTGCGTGAGGCACACTCTCCATGTAAGTCTGCGTTGGTTTGTTTTTAAACTGCATGTTGTTGTTGTCGGAAAAAAAAAACACACACGTGAACATGGTGGAGAAAGAGATCGTTATCTTGTGTGTTGACGTGTAAGCTACAACAAGGCAAGGTGAAGCGGCATGTCTGCGGTTTCACCGGAGATGGACGGTTGCGATTTGTTTTTTTTTCATGGAGATTGAGTTCCGTATTGTTTTTATCCAGATGAGTCAAAAGATATGATTGGCAAAACATCATTACATGTAGAGAAGATTGTTAAATCCAATGTTCAAATCGATAGACGTTAGGCATTTTATAAAAAAATAGTGACTAAAAAGATTATCGAGAATCTAGCCAAGATCTAGGCATTAGCAAATGATTAATTAATTTATATATATATAATATTTATATAAAATATTTTTATTTTAAGTGAAAATATAAAATTATTTTGATAAATTATTAAAATTAGATATACAAAATAAATAAAAAACTAAATAAATTTACGAATATATACTAATATTATTACTTAAATTAATATATTTAAATTAATTTAAATTAATTTAATTAATTTTAACCGATTTTAAATAATTTAAATAAATTTAAATCATATAAATCGGTATAAATTAGATTTTAGAAAAATTATTTCGAACATAACCGAGTTGCTGCCAAAACGGAGGCTTAGGTGCTGCATAAACGGAGGCCTAGGTGCTGCCAATACCGCTTTTTAAAACCTTCATTAAATCTAAGTAGTTTTTGTTTATAAATCTCTCGGTAAGATTCGATTGTAATTAGCTAATTAGCAATATTTTGCAAACCACGGATAAAGTATTCGGAAGGATCCCACACTTGCATCATTAAAAATCTCAATATCCCCAATATATTAATCCTGGAACATTATAACTTTTAAGTGTAGTTACGTGTCATCAACAAAATGATTCTCAGAATCCTTAGAAAAAAGTTAGTCCATCTAATTATAGATTATACTTTTATTAAATTAACATTCATATTGATTAGTAGTGCATAAAAAGATATTTTACATTCTTTCCTTAAATAAAAGCTACGGAATTACCTAATATGATTAACATATATGTGACAATTAATGTTTTGAATAATAAAGATTTAATAATATATTTTGTATTCTTCATCATTTTTTTTTAATTTATATTATTAAAAAATTAAACAATCACATTAACCATATAATAAAAAATCTAAAAAAAATTCTTACATGTTATATTATGATTTTTTAAAAACAACTATAAATTACTAAAACAGTAAAAGCACTACAATCAAAATTTTGTGAACAATGTTTTTATTTTTTTTGTTATAAAAAGATAAAAATGATCATAATATCATATGAATATTAAGTATCATTTAATATAGATTCAGATTAAATATATATATATATATATATACTTTAATATTGTTTAAATTAAACTATATATCATATAAAATACATATATGTTAATTATATACTTAGATGGATCATTACAACATATTTTGGTACACACATGTCATTATAACATATTAATATACGAGTTATATATATTAATCATGGAATATAAAATCTTTAAAAATAAGTTATCAATCCTAGGTAAATCATTGGTTTCTCAATTATTTAATACTTATATATCATTTTATAATTTTATAATATGTACGAGCTATATATATTAATCTTTGAGCTATATATACGAGCTTTTTTGGTAGTCACATGTCATCACTACAATGATTTTTAAAATCTTTAAAAAAAAATTAGTTCATCTAAATATATATTATACTTTTTATTAAACTAATTATCAGATTAGTTATTCGTCTATAAAATAATAATTTCTATTTTTTCCTTAGATAAAAGCTACGAAATTATCTAATATGATTAACAAATATGTGACAATTAATGATTTTGAATAATAAATATTTGATAACAATATATGTATCTTCTATCATTTTTGTTCAATTTTATATTCTTGAAAGACATTTAAAAAAATCACATAAGTATATAACAAAAAAAATCTAGATTTTTTTTAATTTGCTATATTTTGAATTTTTTAATATAAATTACTAAGGCTGTTAAAATTCTACAATGAAATTGTTTTGATCAATTGTTTAACTTTTTTATTATAACAAGATATAAATGATCATAAAATCATGTAAATATGAAGTTTCATTTAATATATATACATTTATTTCAATATCGTTTAAATTTATATATATATATATATCATATATAAAATACATAAACATGTTAATAAAAATAATATTCATATTAATAAAATAATATTTTTGTCACAACAAATATAAAAATGTTAATAAAATCATATTAGTATGAAGCCTCAATAAATAAATATTTATATTACATATATTATATATCTATATCAATATCATTTGATTTTAGTTATATACTATATAAAATAAATAAATGGTTTATTTTGTTTTTTATCAACAAAAAATTTTGTAAATAAAAAGAAAAATTGTTTTTATTTATGTTCTTACTCGAATTTAATTGTATAGGTAATAGTTATTCGCTCCTCAATTATTCAATATATTTATTATTGCATAATATTTAAATTAATACAAAATAAATAATATTATCTACAAATAATTTGTATACATAATTAATCTTCATTCTGCACAAGCATGGATCTCAAATGTTACTTGATCATATCATTTCAAAAATATGATTCTTCATATCGAAGTGAGATGGTGAATTATAACATTCGAATGATATCATTGAAGTTCAATGTAAATTAAATAAGTTTTTAAAAAAATATCAACAAACACCACCCTACTCATCAACATTATATTGACGATCCATAACTATACGTTTGGAGACTTATGACATCATAGTTAAACACTCAAGATTAATATTCAACTATAATTAGTATATTAATTTCACTCCGCGCATGCGCGGGTAATCATGTAGTATCTAAAAAATAAATGATCAAACTCTTTGTGAACATAGACAAGCTTGTAGGTGAAATTCAAATAAAAAAATTAAAAGAATCAACGAGTCCATACATTTCACTTTCTAGCCGTCGTTAGAAATGGCTTGAACGTAAGAGCTACACCGACCACCACTATCACATTCAGGCCGAAGAACACCAAATGTGATCCAACATATACATTTTCAATTTATTTGTCTTTAAGCATAAGTCTTATGAACATCATCATCACATCATAATGGATAAATGGTCAAAGGGAAGTTATAATGCGATGATACCTGGTAGAAATGCAGCGTTTAGCTATAAATGGATAACTTATCTGTATTGGTATCATCAGTGCCTGAAACATAAGAAACTGTCAGAGGAACAATCTATATCTTGTTGCATTTTACTTCTATAATGCACATAAGCACAAGCCACATCAAAGAGAATATTAACTGACCCCAGCAAAACGGGTGAACAGCATAGGTCCTAGCAATCTCTCGGCCAAAGGATAAACAAAAACCTGAAAGCAGATAGGCCGAGACCTGAAGAGCAATGATGATAAGACATACCTGAGATTGCAAGAACTGTGCCAACATCATTGATTGAGTGGCTCAGACCTCCATATTTCCTTGGACTGTTAGCCCACAATGAAAAGATCTATTGGGAGAAAGAAAAGCTGAAGATTATATATTTGCTGTCAAATAAACAAAGATGAATGTGGAGAAGGAAGAGTAGCACACACCTCTGTGTAAGCCATATCATGAAGTGAAAAGATGCAGTAGACGAAAATAGATGAAACCAGTGGCCAGTTCTTCAGGAGAGAACCTTTTTCATTTCTCTCAGTCACTTTATGAGATTCATAAGAATATTTCAGAGCATCAAAAGACTCATCATGTGATACATCATCATCAAACTTGTGATTGTGCAATGTTTCCTGGAGAAGAAATAGGCTTAAGCTAAACACAATGACTAGGGATTTCTAATGGAGCATGAGAAAGTAAAGAGCGTACCGGAATGCACAATGAGACTATTGTCACCAAAAGTGCAAAACAAGATATTACTAAGGATGGCAAGAAGTATGGAAATCTGCATTATGATTTTACAGACCAGTGAGACTATATGAAGTAGTTAAATGAAAAGTGAAGAGAAGGTATATACTTACTTCCCAAATAGTGATTCCTATGAGAGTAAACTTGGATATTGCATTGCAGGCTACAAGAATCAATCAAGAAGGGCCAGTGAAAAAGAAGAATATATGTAATAGCAGGGCCAATGATGAGTCCAATGCCCCATGCTGTACTAACCTACATGATGTGACAAGATTCTAAGTTTCTTTACTCAAATGAATATATGTAAACTCTTGGATGAAAGTGCTTTACAGTTGAGAGTGCTAAACCATGATATTCATCACGGATTGATTCCATTGCGTAGGCCTGAACTCATCAACATTTTGTTGGTTTAATGAGCTTCGACAAGTTCAATGGAAGATGTAAAGGAATGGGAAAAGAGAGGAGATGGGGAGAGCTGAAACGATGAAACAAAATATTTTTTTTTGTAAGACAAAAAAAGGAATACATATTGATGGTCATCCAGAAATTTAAAGGCTTTCTTTGTACTGATAATAGCTTAAAGTGGTCCAGAACTTCTTGGTTACTATATTTTTTTTTTATTTTTTGCGGCGAAGGCTCTTCATCTGTTCGACCTTGCAGCCAGGACAATTGTCATGGAACTTGTTCCCCAGCAAACACTTTGTATACTCTTCCTCCATAATGAATCAAGAAAAACTGACAAGTAAGAGGAGAAGTTGCTATGTGTTTTACTCTCTACTCTTAGCCACTTGCCAGGGAAATGACAGTGTGTAATGTTAACATTGCTAATCTCTTTCGCATTTATAACTCTTTCTGTATATTTTTAGGACAAGATACAACTTTGTCGAGAATGGTAGTGTTATTATGTCACTGATGTTTCTGTAATCTTTGGTAGAATATCATCACACTTACCAAAACAAAGGAAAATAACTGGAATCCTAAAAGTTAGTGACATTTCACTTAAGTTTTTTCTCTTTTTTTTTCAAATCTAAACTAAAAGAATCAACAAGTCCCCATACATTTCCATATCATCAATTCCAATGAGAGTTTCATCGTCTAGCCGTTGATAGAAACGGCTTGAATGTGAGAGCTACAGCAACCACCACTATCACATTCAGAACGAAGAACACCAAATGTGATCCTGCATAGTTTGAGCATAAGTATATGAACATCACATCATAAAGGATGATGGCCAAAGGGAAGTTATGAGATGATACCTGGTAGAAATGCGGCGTTTAGTCGCCTCTCGCTCCAAGAAAATCTGCCAACATTAGAGGTTTGTGTGTTTAAGACATTACTGCTTCTATGTATATGTTCATTAGGAAGAGACACTTACAAGATGCCAGCTCCAGCTGGTCCAGCGGTCTTAAAGAGAGACATGGCAGTCATAGCAATTCCATTAGCCGCCCCTCTTTGACTTTGATCCTGTTGTTAATTACAAAACATAATATAACATGTTGTAAGAGAAGATTGGTACACAGCTTACAAAAAGATAAGAGAATGCTTTTTTCTTACCACAGCTTTGTTTTGCAGGATCAACAAGCCGGTTATGGCAGACACCTATATTCACAAAAACTAAATGTATCAAAAGGATTGTAAGCAGCCGAGATTAGCTTTTGGTTTTGGACTTACACTTAGCACATTGATGAGGATTGATGCAGAGTTCAACAGTAAGCTTAGACTGAGACCTGATAAATTAGCTATAAATGGATAACTCATCTGTATTGGTATCATCAGTGCCTGAAAAAAAACAAAAAGAAAGTGTCAGAAGAAGGATATATATCTTGTTGCATTACTTATAAACTGTACATAAACACAAGTCACATCAAAGAGAATATCAACTGACCCCAGCAAAACGGGTGACCAGCACAGGTCCTAGCAATCTCTCTGCCAAAGGATAAACAAAGACCTGAAAGGTGAATAGGCCGAGACCTAAAGCAGAATTGTTGGTGAGTAATAATAACACAGTTTCAATTTCATAGTAATAATTTCTACTATTTCTAAAATACTAGCAGAATCTAATCATTTATTAACACACGAGACATGAAGAGAAAGGATGATAGACATACCTGAGATTGCAAGAACCGTACCAACATCATTGGTTGAGTAGCTCAGACCTCCATATTTTCTTGGACTGTTAGCCCATAAAGCAAATATCTGCAGCAGACAGATTCCAAGTGATGAAGATTTTTGTTCTGAGTACAAGACTATGTAAATGGCAAAGGATCTAATACCAAAAGCATGGAGTCTTAATGTTAAGTTCCATTATTACCTCAGAGTATGCAGTATCATGCAGACACAGCACACAATAGACAATGATAGATGACATTAGAGGCCAATTCTTCAACAGAGACCCTTGAGACGCCTTTTCGTTTTTTCCAGTCTTCCCAGTAGAAGCAGTAGATTCACAAGATGCAGCTTCAAGTACTTCGTATGAGTCATCATCTGAAGTGATGTCCTGCTTATGATTGTGCAGTGTTTCCTACTCGGACAAAGACATAAGACACTAGTTAGAGAATTTTGTAAGAAGTATAATAAATAAAGAAGACTAGACAATGAAGACAAAGGTTCTCAGTACCGGAATGAAGCAGCACAGTACTGTCACAACCAATGCAAAAGCTGATATGGTAAAGCAAGGCAACGCATACCGGAACCTGCATTGCAATTGACATATTCATTTCATGAGATTCCATTATATACATTCCACTAAACTCTTAAACAGAGGATTAAGTAAGAAAACACACCTGCCAAAGATGGATTCTTTGGAGAACACATTGGGATACTTGTCTGCTGGCTGGATTTGAAAGAACATTGAAAGGCATTAAAATGAATCAATAGGGAGATGGACACGTGATAGGCTTCAAGCATTTGGATCATATGGAGTGGCATACGTTTGACATAAAGATAAAACTTAGATATGATCAAAGTTACCTGTGCTAAGAATCCCCCTAGAGCCGGGCCAATGATAAGGCCAATGCCCCAAGCAGTACTAACCTGAAACAGGTGAAGACACATGCGTCATGACACCAACAGTCAAAACATGTAAGAAATATATGTGACAGGAAAAGCTTACAGCTGACATAGCTGTTGCTTGATATTCATCACGAAATATCTCTGACGCATATGCCTATAAAAAAAATTCAAATTCACAATTAGATATTAGAAAAAAAGGCAAATGAGTCAATAATAGCAACAGATGAACCTTCATAGTTCCAAGTAAACAGTTGAAACTCCCTAGAAGAAACCTTGTGCCAATAGCCATCCAGAAGTTCAAGCTTAAGCCAAAAAGAGCATTGAAAATTGCACTGCAGCAAGAACCACCTAACCATGTTAATTAAAACACAAAAGGTGGGGTATACAAATAATGAAAAAAACAAAGTCTTTGAGGGCACTACTAACATGGAGATAGTTCCCAAGAGTATGATGGGTTTTCTTCCATAACGGTCAGCCACTATTCCCCAAAAAACAGAAGTCAATGCTCTGCCAAGCATAAATGAGCACCCTTGGAAACAGAAAAACAGATCAATTAGAGTGTCAAAGACTAGTTTCGTAAGAGCATCTCCGTCCCTACTCCAGAAATAGAGTAAATTATGGAGTAGGGATGGAGATGCCCTACGTGACTACTAAGGCAATGTTTTCTCACCTATAAATCCAGCATAAAAGCCAATATCTTTCTCAGTCTTTGCAACACCAAAATCTTCAATCTATAAAACAAAAAAAAAAGGAAACATGGAAGACATAGCATGTTCATCAGTTTAAAACTCTCCTAACATGTATCTAAATTCACACCAAACATCATAAGAATGAGAGACATAATAAGTTAGCTCTTCAGCGTCTGTAATCACAAATGACTCACCATGTAATAGAGGAAGGGATAGAGTGAGGAAATCGGCAGAGCTGCAACACACACAAGAATTAAAATAATTAGCCAATTTTGATACCAAAGCATTAGCAGCAAACCAATTAGCCAAAGGTCACATTCAAAAACAAAACAAAACTAGTCTAACCGTCAAGTGTCCCCAAGAGCAAGGAGGGAGTTATTACAAGTGGAGAGAACGATGATCCAAACGAAGGAAAGCTCCAAATAAGGATATCCTCTACGGAGCTGCTTCATCTGCTCGACCTTGCATCCAGGACAACCCTCGTGGTACTTGTGCCTCTCTAACAACGCCTCCTCCTTGTACTCCTCCTCCATTTCTCCCACTTAATTGGCCACAAAAAAAAATGAACCTAGAAAACGTGGAATAAATCAAAAATTAAATGGAAGAATGTCACAGAATCAAACTGAAAATGGAAAGAGAATTTTTCAAAAAAAAAATCAAATGAGATACCACCACACAGATAAATCTCTATCGGTGATGGAGCAGAGCAGATGAAGAGTCGGTCACGTAGCGAATAATATGAATACGAATATATAGTGGATGGAGCCAAGGCCCAAAAAAAAAAGGTGGTCACACATGTGTCCTCATAATAATCTCATCACATGTTCACGGACCTCTTAACGTCATCCACCCCTCCCCAGTTTTGTATTTCAATTTCAGTGTTCTAAAAATCCGTCTAATCGGACATGAGCCAAACTATTTTTTCAAACCAATTTTCTGAAAAATCGGTTTAAATATTCAAAAATTCGTTCTAATTACCCGACTAAACAATAATACTCTATAAAATGCATAGCCATAACCTAAAGATTTTTAGAACATTATTCAATTCTATCTCACAGAAAATCACAAAACTAATTTTCGAATTTCGAAACGTAATTAGTTTATTTACAAAGTAATACGTGATTTAAAGAGTATATCCGTATGGAATACAGTAAACCGTAGGAATGTTTTTTTGAAGTCACATGGGATAATGGAGACAGGAAGAAAGAGACAAGTGGAAACACATATAAAAACTAAACAATCTTGTCGACTGTTCTACATGGACTGGCTTTATCTCATATAGCAAATCAAATTACTTCACGTGTGTGTATATTGGAGTAATGTTTTCGTTTTCTTTTTGATACTTTATAATGTTTTATCACAATAATTATTGTTTGGCTTGTTACTTGTTAAGGATAAGAAGATGCGTTATCAGAATTAAAGCAGAAAATGCTTTTTATATGATTACTATTATACACCAAAAAAAACAATAAAAATAACTTTATTTTTAAAAGCAAAACAATTGTGTTACAACTTTGAATCATTTTTGTAATTTATATATGTATAAAGGTAGATAGGTAGCTTCGTGCATGGATTGATTCCTCTGCTTTGGAATAAAAATAGAAGGCTTTTGATAATCGCACCAAAGCCGCTTCAAAGGTGTACTTTTTGAAATCACTGATTATATAATTATGTGTAGTCCAATGCCAGAGGCCTTTAGTGCTTTGAGACATTGTAGGAATATAATGCTTTTTACCAGTTCCATCCACTGTAGTGTACCTAATTGACTCCATTTTGTGTATAAAAAATAATATAACAAACTTTCATAATATCATAATATAATAAAAGTAATAACATCATATATTAACAAACTAACATCTTTAACTGAAATTGTAAATCAGAATACAAAAATAGTATTAACACTCATAATAGAATCTGACCGTAGTTGAGGAATTTAATCCTCCACCTAACACTATTAATGGAGGTTATGTTAAAAAAAACAAGCCTGATAAAAAAATTCATATGTTAACATTTAACTCAACATAAAATTAAATTGGATATACAATAACCCAATATTTTTTTGAAAAAAACAACTTCAAATTAAAAAATAACTAAATTATAGTATTATATATGTAATTGTTTTAGTGCCAGTCCTGACATGGGAAAGACAACAATTTTTTTCTAAAAATTAGTTTATTTTATATATTTTTAGCCAAAGTAGCATATATATATCAATAATTTGTTATAATAAAAGCTGTTTTTTCAAGTTTTTGGATGAGTTGGAAGTTGGTGCTTGGTGTGCTTCCCATTAGGGCCACCATCTAAGAAAACAGGATCAACTGACACCGGTTAAATTTAAAGTTTTGAATTGTAAACTATAATCTATATTCGAAAACAGTTTAACTAGTTCCGAATTTTTACCTTTAACATCCTTTACACGGTTAGAAAACCCCTTCCTGCACCTACTTTTTGAGTTTTTAACATGTTTCATGCTTTTTCTTTTGTTTGGACTTTTTGTTATTGTTATAGTTTGGAAGTATAAATCATGATCTAGATAAAAAAAATTATGGGTCCGTCACCAGGGGCGAAGGCAGAACAAGACTTATGGGGGCAAATGCACGCATAATTTTATTAATATAATAAAAAATTGTATGTAAAATAGCGCTAGCTAAAATGTAAATTTTTTTAATGTGCATACATGGCATCTCAGGTTCGATTTCAGTAAATGCAATTTTTTTTGAAACACATAATATTTTTACAATAATAATTTTGATTTGTTTCATTTTACGGATATTATATGATTTGCTTTGTTTTAAATATTATAAATATCTATATTTTTATCGAATCGAAACGAATATATGATAATATCCAAATCCTAGTTTAACCTAATTGACTATAGTGTATCCAAAAGCGAGAGTACGGGCATGTTAACAGTTCCAAGTCAGCGGTATTAGTGGAACCCACAATAGGAGACACAGAGGTACGCGTGTTGCGCACACAGTTTACCACAGGCAAGCTTTACAAGAGCGCGTTGCTTCCACCCTCCGGCACGTGGGGTCAAAGACAATGACACTTGACTCGATCCATATCTATTTCGACGTGGACATCCATCAACTACATGTAAAGACAAATATGTAGACTTCTTGACTATATATAAAACTAGGATACTTGGGCCTTTTCCAATTGGGCCTAAAAACTATAAAAAAAATTTGGCAGCGAGTAGAAGACCCAGTCCAAATTTTGGTATATCTTTAACTCGATTCAACAATATTTTTTGTTTTGATTTGTTGCAATGATAACTATAATTGAGAATTAGACTATTTGAATCCATTACCCAATGTTCATATACACAAAAATATATATATTCTTAATTTAATTTATAGGTTAAAAGTGTTTACTCATTGCCTTAAATGGGTGAATATTTATGCAGAGGTTTGGCTTCTAATTTGATATTTCAAGTAATTTTGGATTTTGGAATTTTTTTGTTTGTTTGTTGTGAGTGGATGAGACAACAAATTTTTGAGCTGATTGATTTTGTCAAATTTTTTTGGTCAAATCTTTCGAATAGACATTTTTAAATTTTATCACAAAAATAAACTTAAAATGATTATAATATATCTTTTTATTTTGAAAATTTTAATATTTTTAATTTTAAACTATACTTCCAAAACTCACCCTATAATTCTAAACCGTATTTATAAATTAGTTAAACCAGTGAATATAAATGTATATTTACACCATTTAATAAAATTTATTTTGGTTATTTTTGTCTTAGACAATTATATTGTCAACAATTTTTTCTTTTACATTTATATTAGGTTTTTTTTTTTTTTGAAACCAACTCCACCAAATTTTATTGCGGATAACTAGATGAGACAGAGTCTCTGTTACTATAAGTAACCAAGAGAGAATTATCTTCTGCTTCCATCCACTGGACCAAAAACAAGATAAAAAAAAGAAAACTATCTAAAGGTGTGGAAGCTCTGCAGCTCTTCCATGGCCACGATACCCACCACAGCCACCGCCACCATGTGTCCATCTCCTCCTCCTCTCCCAACAATGTCTCCTTTACTCAGAACAAGTCACCAATGTCAACCATCTCCTTCCTCATCATCCCCATCTTCCATAAAGCTTGGCACCACTCTGTTTTCCAGTGAGGCCACGGTGGATAGAGCGTCTGAGAGCTCCGTGATGATCAAACCTGAGAAATGGGGATCTCAGTTAGAAAAGAGGAGGAAGAAGAGGAGGAGAAGACGAGAAGGTTTGGAGCCTGAAGAAGAGGAAAACGTTGAACCAGAAGTAGAAACAGAACCAAAAGCAGTTAGTGTTCCTGTCCGAGCTTCACGGTCTGGTTTTTTGAGCCGTTTAGAAGAGGTTCAGCTTTGCTTGTACATCAAGGTATATAGTTTCTACATTTATGGAAACTTTTTCGATTATCCTTGTTAGTCCTTATCTCATTGTTTGAGTAACAAAACAGGAAGGAGCAAAACTTGAAGAGAATGAGATGGTAACAATGTTGCTGTCAAGTACTGGCAAAGACAAGAAGAAGCGTAGTAGTAGTGCTAATGAGATATTATGCAGAAGAAGAGAAGCGAGAGAAAAGATCACTCGTTGTTACCGGAGACTAGTTGTGTCTATTGCAACAGGCTACCAAGGCAAAGGGTTGAATCTAAAAGACCTGATTCAAGAAGGAAGCATAGGGCTTCTTAGAGGTGCTGAGAGATTTGACCCTGAAAGAGGCTATAAACTATCAACTTATGTCTACTGGTGGATCAAACAAGCCATCTTAAAGGCTATAGCTCACAAGTCTAGACTAGTCAAATTGTCGGTGAGCCCTGGATTGTATAGTTGCTATATCTTTTAGACTTTAGCTATAAGCATCAAACCATATATAACATGGACAATAAAACTACAATGGTCCGTTCCTCTGGAGTGGTAAGTGATTAGTGAATGCATCTTTTTTAGCTTTGTTGTGTGTAGGGAAGCATGTGGGAGTTGACGGCTAAAGTTGCGGAAGCTAGTAATGCTTTGAGCAGAAAGCTAAGACGGATACCTAGCTGTGAAGAGATTGCAGAGCATCTCAACATCCATGTATCAGCGGTTAGACTTGCTGTGGATAGGAGCAGATCTCCTGTTTCTTTGGACAGAGTCGTGTCTCATAATGGCCGCATGACGTTACAGGTAACACCTCTTCAGTTTCTACATGATATTCAGACTAGAGATATAACTTTGAACTGGTTTAACATGTTCAGGAGATTGTACGTGGACCGGATGAAACAAGACCAGAGGACATGGTGAGAAAGGAGCACATGAAGCATGAGATTAAGCAGCTTTTGGGAACTCTCACCGCGAGAGAATCTACAGTACTGGGACTCTACTTTGGACTCAACGGAGAGACTCCTATGTCGTTTGAAGAGATAGGTAAGACGTTGAAGCTTTCAAGAGAGAGGGTGAGGCAAATCAATGGCATTGCCTTGACCAAGCTTAGAAATGTACATAACGTGAATGATCTCAAAATATACTATTCCTCTAGTGAATGATAACACAAAAGTTGCTGAATAGTACAACTGATACATTCAGTTCTCTCCCTTGTGGAGATTATGGAGGATGTAAAGAGAAGCAGAGGACAAGAATATACAAACAGAATAACTTAACAAATCAAGTCCAGTGGCTATTGTAACCATCTTACTTCTCTCAAACATCTTCACCAGAAGAATCATGACAATAACATGTCCAACTTTGGTTTTCAACTCATCTAGTGAGCTGATCTTCATCCACTTTGGTCTCTCCTTCATGGCAAACATTCCAAAGAGAGAAGAAGCTTTAAGGGCACGGTCGGATTCCGAAGGAAGATCAGGAGGTGAGTTGCTGATGAAGAGTCCATACAAACCCATGCTAAATATAAGCATAACCGTCCCAGCCAGATACACATCTGCACATCAAAAACATTCACAGAGAATGAGTACTGTAATGAAACAAACCTGTCTTGGTCTATATATAGCAACTTTTTACCTATAGCTTCGACTAGACGTAAAACCATTTTGCCGGTGTGGATGCCTTTGACACAGTTAGTCCAATAGACTTTGTATGCCTCGATGATGTAGACACACCCCTACACAGTGAGTCATTACTATTGTCTATTAGTATTATAGAAGGTTAATGTATGTTAACGTGACTAAGACCACAAAAGTTACATTGAGGAAGCAGAGTAGCGAACCAGCCAGTGAACCTCCTACAGCCAAGAGCGCAAGGAACCGGAAGTCAAATATTATCTGTTCCGACATCAAGAATCAATCAGACACTAATCTCCCGAGTCATGTCATAGAGAAGTTTGGTTTAGTGTTTACCCTCTCAACGTTAGACTCGGTGGAACGAAAGAAGCGTGCAAAGGGACTGTTGTCGCGAGTTCCATGAGAGTTTGAGAACGTGTTACCGTTGGTGACGGGGATGGAGCTAGAGTTAGATGACTCTGGAGAAGACGATGAGGCAAGAGTTGCTAAAGGAAAACGGAAACGGCGGCGAGTGGGTAAGATGATGTGATGATTAGGGAGGGAGACAGAGAGTGGAGTGGAGGAGACTAACGTGCAGAGAGGAGCCATAGATTAAGATATTGAGTAAAGAAGGACTCTGGACTACACTGCCGGAAGGGAAGGAAAGAACGGCGCGTGGGGAGGATTAGGCGGGAGTAATGATATGTGGTGTGTGGAGGAAGTTGATTATTGTTTATAGACGGGCCATTTTTCTTTTTGTTTTTTTT